>JAULBR010086014.1:0-23291 GCA_032355825.1 Melanodrymia aurantiaca
ATTCCGTAAATATTAATTTTGTTATATTACCGGACTGGCGTTTTGGTCGGACTTGCATTCATTTTACACTGGCAGAGGCTTGTACTCTGATAGGGTCACACGGGTCAGCGGGTAGAGAGAGGACTGACAACAGTGTGATCTCCGGTGGTCGTCCACGATGAGAATTGGGCGTAGGGTTAGCAACACCACCCTGTCAAAAACTAGAATGCTACAAAAACATCAACTACAGGAATACCGAGCTTGGAAAATGCTACAAGACGAGCAAATACGAAAGGAACATGAAGCGTGTTCAGAGAAGAGATCTCTCGGGTATTTTAACTGGTACCAATCGGGTTCTATCATATCACATTCATTTAGTATTTTGTACAAAAACCAGTCTGGCGTGTACTCGCGATATATTTGTACACTGAACACGCCTCTGCACTGCTGTGTGACAGCCATTCTGACTTAACAAGTTGGTATAAATCAGAACATTGAAGACTGTATAGGAGAGATTATAATAATGAGAAATCATAATTATGTTACTGGAGAGTGATAGAGCTATTCTATCCGAGTGTGCATAATTTGGTCTTCAAATAATGTACCAGAGGATGGAATAGCCCTTTCCCACACCAGTACATAATGAAGAATTATTTATCTGTCATACTTTAATGCAAAAAAGCCTTTTTTTAAACTAAATTCTGTAAAAACTCAAATAAATTTATTTCATTTTGTACCACAATAAATATCACCACTAAAAATATCGTGTTCAAAAATAATTTATACTGAAAGTATTATTTAGCATAAACTTAAATTTAAAGCAATAAGTAATTATTACGTCGGGTTGTGTTCTAATTCATAAACACAGTGTGTCTATTTCAGCTACGTGACGTCGCATCTTTATTATTGTGTATATATAATTATAATATTCTTCACTGAAACCATGCCATAATGGCTTATTGGCATATTTAAAACAATCAGCAACCCCAACTGAATACCAGTCCTTGCCGAAATCATATACACTGTATAGATTCTCTCAAAATGTCCAGAATATTTTTTTTTAATTGACGCACACATACTTTTATTAAGTAGGTATATATGGCATGTAATTATCTATGAAATATATAAAATAAGTACAGATAGTTTTACGTACTAGTATTTCTAGCTCACAGTGTCAAATGTTTACTTAATAATTATGACAAAAAACCCACAAAAAGTGTTTTGTTGACTGGCTAGTATAGGAGTTCCATGTTGACATGCAACGGGTTGGCCAGGTTACCATGCAAACCGGCAGCACAAAGCACGTGCAACAAGACCTGGAAGCGAGACCTTTTTGAAGGGGCAAGGAATCTCAATTATAAGGTGGAAAACTGATTTGGTTTGACATTATTATTTGCGATAAATGATTGGTTACTGTAGAGACGAAGCACACTCCAGTCATATGTCGGCATTTGGAGTGATATTTCCCATTATGGCGACATTTGCCATCTGAGAAGTGACTGCGTAGGAATACATGGACAGATGCCATTGTTTGCTTACTGGCGTCGGTTCCAACTTGAAAAGCTTTGAAGATATTCCAACAAGGCTACGTGGAAGTTATTGTGAGTCATAGATTTCTTACGTTTCGGTATGAAGTCAATTGTTCAATTTAGAATCGCAAAAGTATGCATATTAATTTTGATTGCGAAATGAAAATAGATTTTTTTCTTTTCTTTTTAACGTAAAAGGTTATAGCGAAAAGTAAAATTTGGCTATAACTAAGCCTATAGTTTGATTAAATCTAAAAGACAAAGCAATGACATAGTCAAATGTGTATCTCTATACAAGGCAGAGCCTAGAGGACATTCCAAGAAAGACGAGGTGGCATGTAACGCAAAATCTCAGCCAGGAAAATATGAGCGTATCCTGCCCCACAGGTGGCATCCATAGTGCAGTCATTTTAATTGTCTGCTGTTTTCATCGAAATGATGAAAAACGCTTTAAAAAGGTCAATTATAAGAATTTCATCAAATCTAAATGACAAAACATTGATATGGCCAAATACACATCTCTGTAAAAGGCAGAGGTAAAGGGATATAATGACGAAGTGATGATGTCCCGTATGGTAAGCACAGCCATAGTTCTTATCGATTGTCTTCATCGAAACGATTGGTGCGTGCTATCCTGTCCGCGCACATGAAAAATCTGTTGTTGTTTTTAGAAGAAGAGTCGTCTATGTGGCGACAGCGGGTTTCCTCTGTGATATAACTGTCAATATAACTGTGCGTTTGATGTCCAATAACCGCTGATTAATAATCAATGTGTTCCATTTTTATTTTTATCAACGAAACGATGAAAATGAGAGAACCAGGTCAAAGTAGAGTATTACATCACATCATCTGTGTCAATGTTCGGTCATATCGTGAAATAGCCTCTGAATTTATACCATAACACGTGTTCATCAGTCCATGGTCGGTATAACCCAAATGAAACAACTTCTCAGACAGAAAAAAATGCCTCAAGTATATCAAAGTTGTGATATAATTATAGACACTATATTATGATGCAGATGGAAAGTTGAAGCCATCCCTTTTATCGTACAGTTTTGTATTAAAGCCAGGTCAACTCCGGTCAAGTCAAAATTGACATAAGAATAGAAAATGAAATTTGCTTGTTTATACTCAAATGTATAAACTGCTTGTTACCAATGGTGACGTTAAGTTAAGCATTTTACAGATCATTGATGAAGTCTCAAATATAGACTATAGATACTGTATAAAGAGTTGTATATGTGTCTTCTTGAATTCGGATTCGGAATAAAAATGTACGTGCCTATATCCAATTAAGGTTCAAGCACGATGTCCTGGGTACGCAGTATGCTAGTTAATGTCTGTTGATTATTGTTTTGTAAGTGTTAAAACAGCACACATGTTATGCGAACAAACCTTTAAAAAAACAGAAGCAGTCAAGTATTGAATAACGGTTTATCTCGCCCCAATAGAGGAAATATTTAACAAAATTCATTAAATATTAATGCTGCATGCAGCAACGGTTTCTTGCCAGTCTCGGAATTCAAGCTTGTCTAATTTTAAATAATAAACAAATTTGCATTTGAAAAGGTCGGATCATTATCAATGCACGTACAAACTTTATTCGAAATATCTAACATAATTATTAATGACATACGATGCTATAGAAAACAAATAAAGCGTTGTAAATTTAATGACGAACTTGAATAATTTCTCATTATTCTACAAATGTTCTTTTTTCCAGATGACGCTTCACCTGTTGTGTATTGTATCCTGGAGAAGTGTGAAAACATTAGAGAGGAATGATAAAGTCTGGATTCCAGTTCTACATGACGCAACCTCACGCCGTAACAGCTGGGACGGAGTGTTAAGAGTGTTCGTCTGTCAACAACGAGAACTAGTTTTCTTCCTGCATGTCAAGTGTAGTGCATGTAACACTCCATTCTTTACTATACATTGGGTGTGAATAAAGCAATAAAACAAGTACTCAATCCACGTGCAACATCTTTTCATATAACACTACAAAATAAAATCGATTTGTGACATGAACAAAAGTATCAAGTTTTGAAAAAGATATGAGCACATCATGAATCAAAGTTATATTTAAAAATTATGTATGTATCGATATATTTTCTTCGTTGAAGGTGGTAATAGCAGCAAATCGAGTGAGGTTCGCGCGATGTTCCCCTCAGTCAATACAAAGCATGCAGATTTTGAACATGAAAGACGATTCCACTGAAAAAGCTTCTTTTTTTGGGCTTGTCAGACAACATAATTGAATTTGCGAATTAACTTTTTACGCTATATAATAGATTTCTCTTTTCGAGGTTTCGATCAGAGTGAGAGGAAATTCAATTACGTACAACTTGTTCTACTGATCACTTTTTATAGTCATCATCCTATTTTAGTTCTCTTTAAAGTTCCAAATAAAATATCAATCTTTCAATTCAAACAAAGACTAACATTTCAAATACTACGGATTTTAGCGAATTTTGAATAGATTGTTCTAAGCGAAATTGTGAATCCTTGTTTGTATGTTTATTTATTGCGTCACTTTACATGCAGACAATAATTCTGATATCTATCGGTGTTATAGTACTGTATAATTTGACTACGTATCAAAATAAACCGTATCGACGCCACCGGATATTGAACATCGACGGACGATGCAACTCATCTGGCTTATCCCGACAAGCTTTTTTCAAATAATTACAATTGTATCTAAAATTCCTTAACACTCCTTCCAATAAAGTCCACACAATTTAAAAAATATGATTTAATGATATGTAAAGTGCAAAATGTATTTACATTTTTATGAATAAAGTTCTTAATTGAATATTATATACATGTGTATATGACTCGTGTTCAATATAATATTCAAATTCTAAAAATATCACAAGAATATGTAATGGCTTTCTTTCGCTTGCTTGGTATGGGTAACAAACCAACGATACCAGCTGCCTTAACAGCATCGAGCCCATGAAACCAAGCATAGCGAACAAGCTGCCTTAACAGCATCGAGCCCATGAAACCAAGCATAGCGAACAAGAGCAAATTTATTCAAATATCTTCAATGTTACAAAGGCTATTCCGTTGTTCTGCATCTTGGCCTCTTAAATAGCTTCACCCTCCGTTATATAGCAATCTTGCTTTTAAATCTCCATTCGGGTTGATCCTTTGTTCGGACGGTATTGATCCACACTCCGACTTTTGTAGGACCCTATTGTTGCTGAAGGGGTGTCGCGTGCTGTCGCGTGCCGAAAGCGAGCAGTTCAACGCTCCACCAGACAGACGATGACATAGCCCGACAGAAACATCTGCCTCAGAAAAACCTCTTGTCCTCTTCACACTCTATGTTCGCTCGCCTATGTTGTGTTTGGGGGGAAAATAACAAGTATTGACATAGAAAACTTAGTTACATTTATAATTATAAAATACGATAATATATTCATGGAACGCAAATATGCGGTTCCTTGCTATTTATTTATATATAGATATATTTTAAATGTACAGTGTATATCATTATCTGGCATACAGTGTAACTACATGTGTATGACATAATTTTAATTTATACAACATAGCGACGTACACTATCACTTGTAGATTTTACCATATATGATTTATATATCAGCTCTATACACTGATTTTTATTCGTTTATACCATATTATATTGACACCCAATAGCCGATGTCTTCTTTCGGGATATTAATGGGACCCCTAGATTAATAATCAGCGCATATATATATTTCAAATACACAGTAGTTTTGTCGATACATGGTATCAGAAGAAACCCTTTATCGGCACATAGGCTACTCTTACCGATAGACGGCAAGGGTCTGTTAGTTATTGTAGTCATTTGTATATCGGCACATAGGCTACTCTTACCGATAAACGGCAAGGGTCTGTTGGTTATTGTAGTCATTTGTATATGTGGGTGCACTATTCACATTATTCCATTCAGATTGTTATATAATTTAAAGTTGATGATTATGACACTTGATAGAGTAGCAAATCTATGACCACATTGTCAACATGTTCAGAAGCTGCTAGACATAGTTGTTTGTGCTTTATTATAATATAGTCATTTGTATATGCGGGTGCACAATAGCTACAATTATGTCAATAGTCAATGAAGGAGATTGTTAAATGCTACAACACATACTGGTGGATGATCGGACAGTGATGACCATATGTTGGTCAGTCATCGTCTGACCAGTGCTTTGATTTGGTCCACAGTATGTATTCACTCAAAAAGAGAATTCGCGGTTGATCTGAAGTAAAAAAATATACAAGACCTCTAAATGTTTACCAAATACGTTATTAAAAGGTTTCTATGCAAATGACATGGGAGGAGCTTAGACGCTTTTGACCATAGAACAACTGAGAACACAATCATGTATTCCGGTTGTTTGGCTAATCTTCACGGTGCTTTGTTTGAGCTGCATGTTCCAATAGCCGTTCCAATAATTATGATTTGTTTCATTCCGTTGCAGCGCAATCATATTCAATATTCCCGTTTGCATTCTGATCAAATTAATAAAGACTTGTTAACAAGTAATTAAGCGATGTATATTTTCTCGTGGGAACCTCGTTTCGAATATCGATAGTCAATATTAACACGAGGGCAAAACAACAGGCTCTCATAACTTGATGGACCTGACTGCATAAGCTTTAAGAACCTATTGTTCAACTGCAATAAACACAGTGTCAGTCGCTTTCTACTGACCAAAAACCCCCAGCTTATTAGAATTTTATCTGGGCAAGTAATTTTGTTTCTTTTTATATGCAATTAGACCGTTTGATCGCCACGACAAAAAGCAATGGACGTCATCAGGGGACGGTGTTTGACCGTGTTTGAACGAGACTTCCGAAATGACGATATTGCCAGTCGAAAGCGCATTACTATTTGCTGAATTAGGATCAATTACGGCGCTCTGAGCACGACAAGAGGAAGATGATCCGCGCCTCGCCAGTCTTCTCGCTAGCTGGAGGAGGAAACGGCAAGACGAGCGTTTATCTCCCCACACTCAGGCGCAATCGCTCTCCTCACATGAACATTTGACACTAATATTTGTTATTCCCGTCTCAAAAGCTTTTTTGGGGCTGAATCCGGGATGCCCGCATGCCTTGCTGTTCGTCAATTGCACAATATAACCATTTATCAGACAAGACCGGAAATTACAGTACTCTTTAATAAAGGCAATAATAGGACATGCATTATGGGATCGATGTTTGGCAGACGAGTGTCGGCGACGCCAGACATTAGATACGGCCAGTTTACCCCCTCTAATCAATAAAACAGTCATCAGCAACATTATCACATACCAAACACACCATTCAACATTGTTATTAATACGCTTGTGAAACCAAAGTCAAGGTAACGATGATTATATAGAAAGGGGTTGCCACCGGTGGAGCAGGATAGTCTCAACTTTCGCGAACACCTGGTATCATCACTGCTTTGTCAGAATGACTCTTCGACTCTACCTTGTGCAGAAATGTAGATTAGGCCATGTCAATAAATGTTTTGTTGTTAAGATTCCTAATTTGGGTAATTGGTTGGACTCCAATGGAGTACATCATCCATCATATTAATCAATGATGCGTCATATGGTGGAATGTCATCCAATGTCTACTCTAAAACTAGTTGAACAGCTTTAAAGACCTTTGAAGATATATTCCCGATGAAACCACTTAAATTCTGTATTAGGTAGAAATGGCACAGCCTAAAAGAACATAGAACAGAATAATATAAAGCTATGCTTTAGAGTGTGATATTACTAGTGATATGTACACGCTAAATGCAGGAGCAAGCGGTACAGTAATTGACTATAAATACATGTATTCCCATTTATTGCATAACTTTCTATTTACGTAATAAAGTTGGTGTGTTTGTTTAACGACACGACTGGAGCACGTTGATTGTTCATCATCGGCTATTACATGTCAAACACGCACGTTTGGAGATAGATAGTCTCAGAAGCAGCAATTAACAGGGCCGTATAATATGGAGTGGGCGTGGCCATGACCCACCTTTTCAGACATTTTGTTTTTGTTTTACCAACATATGGTTTTTTACCATATAATTTTTATATTTTCAGACTGGCACATTCATTTTGCCTCCTCCACCCTCAGTTTTTACCATGTTCCGCGGCCGTTGACTATACACAAGATACGAAACCGATGTTGTACTTCCGGTTGTTCTTTTAATTTCTGACTCAGGAAGGTAATACGGATTATAATTATTTAACAACGACCAATTTGTTCTAGCAAATCCTGTAATTTATAGTATTGCTGAGCCAGCAAGGGTGCAAACAATGTTAGCTGTGTATATATCCAGTCACGTCTTCCTTCCAGCATTTCTATCTCTATAATAAACCCCTTACTGTGAGTGTACACTATAGTTCGTCGACAAACTGCTACCTTGAGATTTCAGTTAATTTTATCCTGATAAATACAAATTCTTTCTGTGTTTACTGATCAGGTTTGTATACACTGATTTTAACAAAAATTTCTATTATGATCGTTATGCATAATTATTCCATAGCTGCACACACGCTAGTCGTTAAGAATTCGTTTATTATCTTCATATAGGCCTACTATTTAAAATATCAATAAGTTTATTACAATATGAAGGATTTCCCATGCATTATATGTTTCTGCTTATTTAAACGAATAATGAATCACTGGCTTTTAATATAATTGATAGTTCTCTCTTCACGGAAATTAAGATAAAAACCGTGCTCGCATAACTATCGTTATATTTATTCCTTTAAAAAAATCCAAACAAAAGAATTGCCCAATATCCTGAAGAATGTAATTCCATTAGTCAGTAGGCGATGACGTCACTTGTGTAGACTCTTTGTCCGACACGCACAGCGACACAGCGTAACAAAGCGCGATCAGAAGGAACGGGGACCAGTCGACGTTTTACCTTTTGACGCATGGCTGTCGCCGAGAAAACTGTACACGGAAAGAAACGATGCCTCTTTGTCTGTGACTTCCGGTCTGATAAAGCAATCAATGAGTGTATTGATCATGCATATTAGTAAAGGATATAAAATTTCAGATAAACAAACAAAGAGCTGACATGTCGTAGTGTGGTTCGTATGACGGTTCTCACCGGTGTTAATCAAACTGCCGACTGCCCACATCGATCTGCATCCATATACGCCGCCTCTCAAACACATTCCTCTAGGAGCGCTTCCGCTCGCTTCATTAAACATCGCATATGTGCTGTAATAAAGTATTTCTTTGCATTTCGTAGCCATGGCTTCTAGATTAATTTCAATAAGGATCGGGTATGTGTAATAAAGCGCCAAAGGAATGTCAATATGAAGACTGACGATCGTTATTTCAGGATTATTAATGTTATCATGCGTTTTCCTATCAACTAGAAGGGAATATAACAAATATAAACAAGAAGTGATATAAAGTAATTATTTCATTTATGTTAATCACGTCGCTATGTCTATAACATAAACTGAAATTACTAAACGTCTATTGTGTTGCTATAACTATAACGAAAGAAAATGTCCTACGAGTGCCACCGATGGTGCAAGATGCACTCACTTTCGCGAACACCTGCTAGCATCACTGCATGCCTTGACTTTGTCGTAATGTCCCTTGTACTCCGCCAGGAGCTACTCCGCCAGGAGCAAAGGCACGCTTTTGGCTGTGGTTATATTTTGCTTATTCTTCTGTTTAGACTTGGAATCCATTTGTTTTGATAAAAAGAACTGTTGTATGAATAAAGTCTTCATTGATGCCTCAAAGGTTGTCTGCCAATTTTGCCCCTCTTGGCCTATTCCTACTTCATTATGTGGTATCATTGGGCACAAACCCCAATTTACAGGCTCGTGTTAATTGTAATTTTATTACTTATTTGGTCTTCAATTTAATAAAATAATTTTCTTTAAGCGTGTATTAAAAAATTACGATTTATCTAAAGACATCTTTGCTTTATACGAACGCTTAGCAATGTAATACGATCCGATTGTCGTGACAAAGGAGTTTGAAATCAGACAAACGTCACACCCGACAAAGAAGCTGGAGGAAAAAACGCTGGCCTTAACTACACGAGACATGCGCAGTCTCGCTCACGGCACGCGACACTCATCCATTGTCAACGGGTGCATGACAAAACGTCGCCCCCATGTACAATGCTTTGAGGATTTATCGAGAAATATTTAAACACCATTCTCTTTAATATTTCTTTCAACAGTTGAGTTCCCACGGTAACATTTCAAAAATCTAGTCGACGCCATGCGTGCCGCATAAGGGCGCTGTATAACAGCGTTAACACCCGTGCATAGTTCTGTACCCAGACGCCATGGCGTTAGAAACATCTGAATACCTCAACAACGAGTTCAAACGATAGTTTCGATCTTTTCTCGCACTTGAGAGCAAATTGATGACGACAAATGCTTCCGCCAGCTGCTAATCTCCATGGAATAATTAAACTTGTTATTTTTGAACTTCCGATACTTGGAAGTAAAATCTACCGTTCATTTTAGTAGTTATTGTCGGTATTTTCTTTGATCCGCAATAGACACAAACATTGTGATATAACTGTTATCAAATCCCGATTTACCGTTCGATAGTTCAAATTGTGTCCACTCGACGCCTCGCGCAGACTTACGCAATAATAACGGACCTGAAACATCTGCCTGCGGTAATTAACCGTGTATTTCCTGCATTAGTGCGGGTTATGGCTTTCTCTAACGAAAATAACATCATTTGTGGACGAAAATCCGATACCTGGAGAACGTATAAAGGTGACATGTAAATAATTTGCATTATTAGAGCTGATATGCAATGCTATGTTAGGAGATTCCAGTGAGCGCGGTGTTAGGTTTGTGCAAGAGTTTCCGCTCATCAGTGTACGATCGCAGCCAAGACATCACGATTTGCCTTCTTTAGCGCATACCTGGCCGTAATAGAAATACAAGGACACTAATGGATCCAAGGACGCTTTTGTTAAGATGGAAGTGTTTTGCAGAGAGCGAGATAGTTTCTCAGCAACATGACCGTCTGGTTTCTCGACAAGGATGACAATCAGACACGTAACACACGTCAACAGGATTGTTTTTCAAATCTCCAGCCTCGCTAGCTAAACCCCCAGCTTTAGTGTTCAATTGTTTAACACAATCACCCGTCCCTCCCTTTTCTAATATCAATTCGTAATTACAGGTATTCATGTACACATGTAGTTAAAACCTAAAATTGACCTGAATGCAATTTTATCATTGTTCCATTTTTGTAAAACTACATTGATTTAACAAGGATACAATCAATCACAGGTAAACATAAGAATATGTCACACAATCCACATTCGTCTAATAGACCTTTTTATAGAAAATAACCACACACAAAAATGTATAGCTAATTAAACTGTAATAATTAGGTGGTAATTATTTCTCGTTTACAAATACAACTACTTTACGCACTTTTAAAAATACACACTGTAGTGAGAAAAGTTGATTGTTGCTACTATGTCGATTAATGAAAATAGTGATTTAATCACACGACATAGTAATTTGTTTTTACACCCTGCTTATCCATTTCTATAAAAATTAATTCCTTCTTCCTCCAAGCACTCAGAGAAAATTGATATACAATAATATATAAATAGTAATAAATTTAATCGACAAAACAATGACATGGCTAAATGCCTATCTCCGACAACGCAGAATCGAAGGGATTTTGCGACAAGATAATAAATAAACTTTATGAAAGCATAGCTTTACATAAACAATAATTTATATACAAGGCATATTTCTCTGACAACAAGTTGCTTTTGGTCGATTAAAGGAAATCAGTCGAGGTATTCTTTTACCAGCTCTATAGCTTCTGTTTCGCACCTATACTTTTACGTCAATTATAGAAGACACACAAAAAACTGCATTTTTACAGTATAAATTTATTACATTATTTTGTTAGTTGAATTTGCATATTAAATCTCTTACGAACAGTTTGACGAGTTTTTATTCGCAATATTTTTATAGTTTTTTTCCGATAAGCATCCGTTACCGCTTACGGTATATTTAAAACAGTGTATAATTATAGAAAATATATCTCGACCGTAACTGAAACAAAGTACATAATTTTGAATTTCAAATACAAATATTTGCGTGTAATATAACTATACATGTATTCAAATTATTGTGGTAATTGTCCTCACACTAATCTCAATTCACTCCAAATATTTATTAAATTATATTGGTATGTACTGTACTGTCTTTGCAAAACATTGCCAATAAAAGATCCATTTGAATACTACTAATGGAAAAAGGATAGCAGAATTTCAATGAATACACAGAAATTACCGTATCATTGTATTAATTCATTTTGTTTAATATACAAAAGTCCTGAATAACAAACCAAATAAATATTATTGAACTTTTTATTTAAACTACAAACATTACCAAATGTTTTAAAATTTAATTTAATAGATTTGAATTCTCAGCCGAAAGGAAAAGTTCTCATTTATTGAACTTATTATTTTTAAAATACAAAAAAAAAAAAAATACAGAATAAAAAACCCCCATAAGATTTAAAATTTTAACCAAAAGACATTCAGACATTATAGACGAAATGCGTACACCTGCCAATAGATAGATCATCCCGACCACCTGTATGCAAATGAGCGCACGCGACAACGCGTGCAAACGGCGCCTCTGTGAATTAAGAAAAACGATGTTTGATCAATGGGCATAATGAATGCAGGGTTCCTGGACGCAGATCACTCATTTTACAGGTACATCGTGTATACGGCGTGTACACGGCGTGCGCTGAAATCTTTCACAAACACCAACTACTTCACTAGCCACACGGCGACGGTAAATTGTGATATATTAGGGAACGTGCGTGGGCTAGGAATCGATCGTTTTCATGCATTCATGTCACTAATAGATTCACAGGTTGATTGATTAAAACATATTTTATTGCATTTAGAAACAAAAGGTTTGAGTACAAAGTATTCAACTTACTGAGCCATTTCTCCCATATATATGTAAAATATAACAGCGACAACATACTTATATATATACATTAAAATCATAGTTCATTTGAGTAGAAAATAATTATATTAAAATAATATTCACAGTAAATAATAAAAAAAACACCTAGTTGACATGGTTACTAGTGATTCTCTTGTATATACACAAAGTATAAAAGTAAATAATCGAAACTAATGCAAAAGTAAAATGAAACAAATACTATATATTAGCCTATATGAAATTGGCAAAATAATGTTTTACTAATAGTAGTTCTAACTTAAATAGAGACTATTTAACATATGAAGATCAAAATAAAGACGAAAATTATGTTTGATATTTAGCATAAATTATAGTAGTTAGATAAACGAACTTTGTTTGTTTAACGACACCACTGGAACACATTAATCAATTAATAATCAATAGTGGATGTCAAACGCACGGTTATGTCAATACATGGCCTCAAAAGAGACTCGCTGCCGCCACATAGGCTACTCTTACCGAATAACCGCAAATGCTCTTTTAATTTATATGTATGTTCCCACAGGCAGCATAGCACACACCACAGTCTTTAATGGACCAGTCGTGGATCACTGGTTGGAACAAGAAATATCCCGCGAGGAGGGTCGACCCATCCACCTTCAGGAGGACCTAATAAATGTAATCAATCAAAACTTCTCGTTTGTTTCATGACATTTTTTTAACATTTACATGTATATAGAAATTAAAGTGTCATAGTTAATAAAACTCAATAATGTGTAACTCTATTAGTTGCTGATTAAACAACGTGCTGGAGAGTCGTTGAACAAAGATTGTTTTTCCTTTCTATAGGCGAGTCAAAAACAAGCATGTTTCTTCCAGTAAACAATCGAATTGATTATAGACTAATTATTTATATTACAATTGGTTTATCCAAATATTCTGTTTCATTGCTATTTCGCTGGCCGCAAATACAAAAATAGGCTATTGCCATTTAAAATAATGAAGCGATGTCTCGGAATAGCTACAACAAAAGCATGTTAATTGTAATTAATCAAACAGATTGAAATTATAATGCGCAGGCCTATTATCTGGTTAACGTAAGCAGAGCACTCCGTATGGGTATGTGTCCTGTTCGGTCGTTTAATCAGCAACTGTGAACGAATTACAGCGGTTAACGGTGAAAGAACCTTTGTCGGTGCTTATAATGTTCATCTATTTTTAACAACCCACGTTCTACTAAGCACGCGTTTGTCGGCATGTCGCAATACTTTGAAGTTGTTCATGCTACGTAACCAACTCTCATTTGTCCCTCGTGTTCTTATTCTCGGGCGATATTCCCGGAGATATCCCAGTTTCAATCTCACAAAATCAGCGCTCAAGTTTCAATATCGTCGGCAAATAATAGGCAATTGGAAATCTCGTCTGGGAGAGCCACTAAAGCGCGCGAAACAAAGAGCCTCTCGTCTGCCTGCGCATCAGTGTTGAGAAAGGAGGAGTCAGGCACGCGCCACATACATATGAATGAGCCGACTGCCTGGGAATGCGGGAGCCTATAAAACGACTCGGTAGTTGGTTTCAAGTCGGATCGTACCAAACTTTTGAAGGAAGAACACAGCTCCCGTTTCTATACAAGGCAAATACAGCTGTGGCTTTGTTTAATTATTTTCTCTGGAAAACAACATTTTTTTAGAAGTTTGTGACTTATACATTTATTGGAAGAAATTACAACAAAAGTGAATACTTCCTCTGGTTCGATCCCAACTTTTTCGATTATTTTCGAACTTATTAGTTTTTGAACTTAGAACGAGTTGAGAACAAACTTCTAAATTTTCGTCATTGTGTAATCACCTGAAGTGCCTTTCACCAGTGCCTTATCTGTTGAGAATATCCCGAGTCTGTAAGTAGGACACCAACACCATGCCAAGAGGATTTCTTGTGAAACGATCCAGGACCAGTGCATATTCATACAGAGAGAAGCGTCACTCTGATGACGACAGACTCTCGGACAGTGGATCGGAACATGATTTTGTTTACACCAGCTTTGGTTCCCCAGACTCGGGATATTCCGCCAGCCCCATTTCACTGACATTCCGTGACAGCGAGAGATATGCTACGTTGGACCGATACAATAACAACATTCAATCTGGAACCCCAAACGTACTGCACAACGGACACACACATTCACAGTCATCACCGTTGTATTTCTCCGCTTTCGATAGACTTAGTCTGTGTACTGACAATTCTCCACTCAAAGTACCCCAAGTTTCAGAGAACTTAAACCTATCTAAAAGTTCTACGCCAAATTCTCCTCGCAAACGAGGTAGTGTGGAATTGGAAAAGAAACCTTTGGCAACAAAAAAGTCCAAAGCTGCCAGAAAAATCAACTTTGACATTGACAAGACTTCTCCAGTGTCTGGTACCTTCATTAAAGACATCTCAGATAGTGAAGACGACGGAGCAAGGATTGTCTGCGGAGACATTGAACCGGTTTACAACTGTGTCGAGGTGACACCAGAGGCTAGAGCAGAAATTGATAAAATTGAAAATATTATTGGGGATTACGTGTGTCAACTCTGTAAAGAAATATACGAAGACGCTTTCCAGCTCGCGCAGCACCGATGCTCGCGGATTGTGCACGTGGAATACCGATGTCCGGAGTGTGACAAAGTGTTCAACTGTCCCGCCAATCTGGCCTCGCACAGAAGGTGGCACAAGCCGAAACAGCCACCAGGTAACAAACCGTCTGCTCCTACTAAGATTCTGCCTGCAGTTCAGAGTGCAAACGAACAGAATGAAATCAACAATATCAATTCGCTGGAGCACACAACAAGCATGTCTACCGATGACGGGAAATACTTCGTAACACCGCTGTCACCATCCGCGGCAGACAACAAAGTGCCAGCAAACGAAGACGGGCAGTATCATTGTGAAACGTGTGGTAAGAAGTTCCGGCGACATGCCTATTTGAGAAAGCATGTATTAGCACACAATAACGAAACACCTCTGCCGTGTCAGTTTTGTGCAAAGATCTTCTTGAGCGAGACTGCACGCGCTAAGCATGAAGCTCAACATGGCAGTGAAAATAAAGAACTAGTATGTACGATTTGCAGCTCAACATTTCCCAACAAAAGTGTATTGGACAAGCACGTGCGCACGCACAACAAAGACGTTTACACGTGCAAGTACTGCTCAAGCACGTTCTACAGTTCCCCTGGTTTAACGAGGCATATTAACAAATGTCACCCTTCTGAAAATAGACAGGTAATACTTCTACAACTCCCGTTAACCAGACCCTGTTGAATACGGATTCGGAACATTTCTCATGTGACTGGTGAATGGCATACACACTTTTTAGAAAATCTGTCCATAACGTTATATTGTGCTGTTTGTGCCAGATTGAAATGTTACAGCGTTGTCATATTGATTGTCATGTTTATTGATGCAAGCGGTTCTCTTGTGCAGTCAAGTGTAGTGTCATTACATATAGAGATATTTTCAGGTAGACAACATCTGCGGTGCCTTTGTTCGTGCACCTAACACACGTTTCATGTTGAAAGATTACAGTAGGTTGTATTACACTATCCGTTACCTTTCTGTCCAGAGATTGTTCAAGCGTTGTGATGACGTTATCGATTCGATCGTCTTAATTGAATGACTCTCTTATTAGTCATATCCATATGCACAATTCACATTCCGTCGCAGCCAAGAAGTTGGCTTAAAAGTAAATCGATCGTGCCTTTTCAAAACATAATATAACATTATTTATTATTTAGTCAATAATTTATTTATATTTATTTATTTATTTAAAGTGTATTTCCAGTTATGTTTAGTTCTTTTTGAGTTATTATAATTATTATTATTACAAAACACGTTTGTTAGCAGATTGATCACATGGATTAACACATTTACCATTCAAAACTGAAAATTCTTATTATTTCAAATAATAAAATATTGAGTTTAAAGCAAGTTTCATAATTATGTCTGTCAGAATGTTTAAGATGTTCATTTGATATTTAGTGTTTTACTTAAACCATCAAACCTTATTAATCCTAAAGTTATCATTTCAGAGTTGTCATAATTTTCTGTAAAACTAAATTTGATTACTGTTTTTAGAGTGACTTCAAAATTCGCTGTACACCTTTTAGGTGCTATTCCATGTGAACTTTCTTAGCGAACAAGTTAGAGAAAAACATTTATTTATTTGATTTATTCAGTATTATTTAACTTTAATTTATGTTTACTCAAATTTATTTATACATTTTATTTACTTATTTATTTATTTCATAATTCCATATTTTAAAATGGTAGAATTATTATATAGTGCCATAATTCCGTGCACACCTATTTATATACCGGAACCCGCGTGATACCAAGTCATATTACACTAGTCTGATATCAGGTGCAGTTTTAAGTCGCCGTTTATAGATTACTAAACACACATTCTATTTATTTATTTATTTTGAGATTTACACAGTTACTAAGGGCTTAGCTTTTATGTTTTTAAGTTTATTTGTATTTTCTGTGCAATATTTATTTATTTTGTATAATAGTTATTTTTATTTGCTGTGCAATGTTTATAACACCTGTTATCAAGTGTACTGATTAATCGTGCAATAGTTGCGTTAAAAATAACACATTCCAATGCAGTATTTATCATATACAAAACAAAAGAGTACCTTCTTAACATTATTTTGATTATTTATTTAAGATTACTATATATTTATATATTTAATCTAAAGTACGCTATGATAATTATATTTAAACAAGTGCCTCTTGTTCTCGGTGTACCAATATCGTCGTGCCTAAACCCTATATTAAATACATGTATCTATCTTTTGTATTGCCGTCTCCAGTGTTGAATCGTTTGTATTAAGACAACAAGTGTTGATGTATGTTATAAGTATTACAATGTTCTCGTCCAGAAGTCCACACCAACGTGCCAGTATTCGTGCTTAAAGTCTAAAACTATTCTATTTTAATACAATGTTTTAAAAGAAATGCAATAATATGTATACCAAAAATGCTTTGTTTATATATTCATGTATGTTGATATTGTATGTTTTATGAAATAAAAGAGCTTTGAAATTACTCTATTTTATCTTGTGAATACTAGAATCTTAACACGTACAATAGCACACTAATTAGCATGAGATACACTTGATATTATATGGTGGGTCACCTCATGGTAATCTGTTAGTGGATTTGGTTAAAGGATACTTTTATTATTTGCTTTTATAAATTACGCATATCAAGTCTCTTATAAACGTAATGCCAAGAAATTGCTTCTGAATGGTTCGCATACTTCTATTGTCATGGCCAACGAATTTGGATTAAACAATTCGTGACAGTTTCCCTTTAATATCGTCTGTGAGTCAGTCTAATTTTGCCTGTATCAGCCAAATATCAACTTAAAGTACAATGTATTGTCAACAGTTTGATTATTGTACGTGTTATTAATCAAAACGACAGAATCATTGACACAGCTATCATATATGTATCTGTGCTTAAGGCAGAGTCGATTATGTGGATATTTAAAATAGATGGGGTTCTATGTTAAACATAGCAATACTATGTTGGCATTACGTGATACAAGTATCATTCAGAGCTGGCACATAGTATTGAATATGGGGAGTGGCGGTGGTGAGGGGCTAAAAACGGTCATCAAATACATGAATTGCATTTGGTGGACAATGATTTGATATTTACAAGCTATACTTTTCCTAATAGCTGTTTCTCTTTTTTGTAAGTCAGAAATTATACTCAGTAAATTTCAACTGTATTATTGCTTTAAAACATACCGCAAAACAGTTACTGATACTACAATTATTGGTCACTACAATTACATCATTTAAATATGAAGTTAACTTGAATCACTCAGTTGGTGACAACAATGTCCAAGAAAGTTCATTGTTAGCCAATAGATACTATTCGTGTATTCATATCAAACAGAAAACAACGAACATGCTGCTCTGTCTGGTAATAGCTGCCACCAGAATCTACATTTTCTTTCTTCATCACAATAGAAGTCATATTCTTTGGTATATGAGACCTCTTTATCGCCCGCTATTTGCATATCACACTTCTTTTGGTTTGACGATACTATCATAATGTGCAATCAGGTTCGTCAGACCGCGCGGCACTTGCTGTTGAACCACCTGTCCTTGACGGTTATTAGCACCACCCGGGGTCTCATTGGCTTCACAATGGACCGCCTCACCGCCGTACCATCTGTCGTCAGCCAGCTAACGGTGGACGGCGACGAGCACAGAATGGTGCATTGTTGTTATTGTAACAGTAGTTGCGTAGTATACGTCATCATAATGCGCACTCTTATAATGTCGAGTTCCGGTCGACTTGTACACAATAAGATGGGGGAACGAGATATGTTTTTAATGGTTTAATTGAACTTATTGAAGTTATCCTAACAGGCGGACGCAGTTCATGTTCGTCAGAATGCTATAATATATGGTTGGGAGAACACAGTGAAATACCAGTACTTATGTTTAATTAATCGGTATTAAACATGCACACAGTAAAAAAGAAAGAAATTGCATTATGTATGCCACAATGTTTTAAATAAAATAAAATTGCTATTTTATGGTGATTTATGTGGCAGAATCGATCCTGTTATTGTCTATACTAATATTATAATAGAGGCGAGAAATAGTCTAGTGGTTAAGACACACGTTTGAACTTTTATGACATTGAAAACCGTACGAAGATACGCTTTTGACATGTTATTGTTTGTTTTTTACCTTTTAAATTTCATAGGATGTCAAGTTACAACCTGAGAAATCGTCTGGTATATAATTGTATTTCGTCATTCTCATTGCTGCTGTTTTAATGTATTAAGGTATATTCAAACAAGATTCAAGCACGTTATCCTGAATGTGCGGCCCAAATGCTCCGACAATCTAACCCTTCAGAAAATAAGTTAATGTTAATATGAACAACCGAAGCTGCTACCAACACACAGTGTGTTTTTGTATATTAACAATGTCTGTAGCATAAAACCTTTAATAGATGGCCGCCAGTCGGACTGGACATATCAGCATATTACCAGGCGCAAGTTCACACTTCCACTGAATAAAATCAGGCGTTTGGTGGTCTGGATAATATATGTATCATACTAGCCCACGTTTGGAGATTCCGAACACAATCAGCCTATCACTTAGCCTGACACACCCCCATCTATAATAATGTACAAAAAATCTCATATGATACCCTGTAACCTTTACTAACAGCGTGTGTTTACGAACTTACATTCTTTTTTGGATTCAATAATCCTAATTTTATGCCTAAAAATCTGGTTTCGAAAAATACTGATTTATTTCATCAATTTTGTAAATAAAATCTTATCAAGATGCAACCACTTTAGCTGATGCCAATTCCGTTGCTATAATGGTATATTTATCTATGACGGGCGTGTAACACCATGTTGATTATGTAGTCTACCCACTTTAAGCATATTTATTGACGTTCCCTGCATGCAATCTCCAGTTATCATTGGCAACATCAGGAACACGTGCAGAATTGGCTGCAGAGACAAAGGTTACGGTTTGATGCTTGCGGAGGCAACATAAATGATTGTCGTTCGTATTCTAATACAGGTAATTCTCTTTGCCTTAGGGCATTATGGGCATTTAGTGTTTTCCCGTCTTTATTACTTTTTATCGACCCAAGCACAGCAATGCGACGTTTAGGAACATACTCATTTGAGCTAAAAAATGTGGAATCGCAAAACAGTTTGATAAATATATAAAGTTGCTTGACATAAAACAAACGTAATGAAAACGTGTCACAGATGCTAGATGAGGAAGTTTTTAAAGACTATTGGTGGACTCATTTGACATACATGTAGCTTAAAACTGTACATCCTGTTAAAACTGTACATCCGGTGTATTATAGGAATATGTATATGTCCGTGAAGGAACCGTACAGACCCATAGCCACTGCTGCTGTAGGTTGGTTTTAAAGAAAAAAGCACCTTCAATATAGCCAATAGTTTATATTTGTTTAGACAAATGTAATTAATATGTGGTTCTTAAAACGATTTCCCCATAGATCGATCACTGGACTCTTTTCATCTATCTTTGCTGTGAGCGTACACCAGAAGCCCAGAAGCATGTATACAGTTGTATATATTTCAACGACATTGACATGACCAAATGTGTATCTCTGCACCAACTAGAAAACTCGAATGGGTCCACTGAAGCTAATGAATCCTTCGTCCCCACGTGAGTTATAAGTGGACGCTTTACCCATGAGCTAACTCTTGATTCGTGTTTAGAGAGATTACACCACAATTGCACATTTTCTGGAAGTCTGTGTAGTTCAAAAAAAGTATATTATGGATGATATTAAATTTTATTATCAATTATCAATAACGTTAATATTTTGCAGATTACACGATTAAAGAAATTAGATCCGTTCAAGAAACAGATTATATTCGCAGGTATTTGGCAATCATTTAAAATATGGATGGATGTAATTGTTTTCAAGGACTGTTTTTGATGTTTATATGACTTCTCGAAGGTAATTAAAGTATCATCTTTAGAGGAATTTTTTTATCAGAGCCAATCTTCTACAATTTCCATAGAAAAATCGACAAGAAAAGGTTTTAAAAACAAAATGGCTTGAAAAATGCGTTTCTGATATCTAATATCTCGTTAAAGAATACGGGAAATTCTTTCCGTTTTTTAACATAAAGGCATACTGCTATAGCTTTAAGACGAATGCCACCGTGCTTGCGCATCTAATGCTTATTTATAACATATTTCTAGTTCGTATAAGGTTTTTTTACGTAATTAAAATCATATAACCAATGCGTTTGTTGTAGCTTAATATGGTCCTGAGACTTTTATCTACAATAATTTGGCACGAGACAAATGATTTTAGGCAAAGGTACACATTAACCTATTTCAACCATTTGGACTACTCGAAACACATTGGAGCATTAGCAGCGCGATATGTTACAAATATAGCATTAGCTGCGCGATATGCTACAAATATAGCATTAGCTGCGCGATATGCTACAAATATAGCATTAGCTGCGCAACGGTGATAGTCATCTTAAAACGAGTCAATGTTTTGCATTTAAGCAATTTTTATGCTAATATACGAATTAAATGTATCGATAATGTTTTAGAATATCACAGACCAATTATTTTGAAATTTGGGGTTTGCAATATTTTAGCAATATTGTAACTATGTATATAATTATATAAATAAATAAATAAATAAATTGTATTGAAATTGTTTGTTGTTTCATGTACATGTATATATTTATTAAACACGACTCTGAATGATTATTACTTTGGGTGTTTTAGTGTTTTTGTTATCTTTTGTGAGAAGTGATTGGCCGAGAAATGAATGATTTTCTTGTTTTACGTCATACATTGAGGAAAATCGTTTCCATTACTCGTATACCAGTTGAGCAGGTGTAAAAATAAACGCAGGAATTCAAGTCCGGTAAAATCATAACAAAATGTATTAAATACTAAAATGAACCTTTAAGGAATGCAACAAATAACCCGATCCATAAATATAGGATACTCACCAAATGGCTTGTGATATTATAATTTATCAGTACGAGTGCTGATAAATTATGATATCACAAGACACGAGGGGGGTATTCTTTTTATAATTCATTATCATAATTGTCTCATAAAACAAAAATCTTTGTTGTAGGTGAAGTTGTGACAAAAATTGCTCGTGTGTGGGGCATATTATAAGGAAGATTATTAACAGAAATTAAATGGAAATGAACACTTGCAATGTTTGCTTCAAAGGCATAACGTCATAATATAAGTGTATTCGGAAATCCAGCCACAATAGGCCCACTGCAATGATTACGTGAAGTATACACTACTTGTGCAATAGATTAGTCAGAATTATTAACGTACTGTATTTTGTGCAAACAATTATATTTACCATATTATAATTTTCCAATGTTCATATTTGTGTTCACTTGCTTTCCACTTGTTGTCATCGTTCTATTCACCATAAACAGGCGATGTGTATAATAAGCGATGTGTATGGCCTATATTATATAAACGTATTTATTTTGACTGAGTGACGGTCTTTTTAATGGCATCTGTATGTTCGAGTATAAGGAGAGGGCATTAATGGATCTGCCACCCCACCCTCACCCCCTCCTCCCTTCCTTTAGTCAATTCTATGTAACATATTTCTGGCTCATGTACAATTTTTATCATTAAAATTAACATTTATTAACAACTTATTGCTCACAATATCAATATATGTATATCCAATGTGTTTGTAGTCGTAGACTGTGACCCTGGGACTGTTATCTAGAATAATTTGGTACGAGACAAATTATTTTAGGCGAAAGTGCACATTAAGCTATATTACATGTACATGTACATGTATAACCAATTGGATGACCAGAAACACATTGGATATACCTGTACATAATTGATATAGTAAGCAATAAGATGTAAGTTAATTCTCAATTAGTCAGACAAATATGTTAGTACTGTAATAGAAATGCTCTAGTAGCGTAAGTTCGGTGGCACTCGTCTTCAAACTCGGGACTGTCCATTTAACTAGTTTTAAGATGACTGCCACCGCAGCTCATGCCTTTTGTAATGTCTGGCTAATGGAGCATTTGTTTCATTATTAAAATTAACATTTGGTTACATCGTCATGATAACGAGCATTTGTTTAACGACACCCAGCACAAAAATAAACATCAATATCAATATAGGGTGCAATATACCAAATATAATCCCATAGCCCACCATGTTAACATATGTGCTTAAAACTGCTACAAATAACGTATCAATTAATATGTGCACCATAA
>JAULBR010086015.1:0-13088 GCA_032355825.1 Melanodrymia aurantiaca
GGTGTAGTAGCCCCATAGGACTGTTGGGTTGGTTGTTTGTTGGTTGGCGCCGTGTTCTGGTAGTTTCTGGCAGGAAGCTGTGGTCCGGATTTTGTTCGGATATCTTGTCTTTTGCTGCTTCCTGGTTCTTTTTCATCTGTCTCCTTCCCGTCTCTTTGTCACCAAGCACACTAGCAGGAGCTATCTTTGTTAGGTGAATCGGTGTTCTTTTGGCCGATTCACCCTTTGGGGGGTTTGGGTGATCTGGTTTTCTTTTGTCCAGTCAGTCCCTAGGTTATGGGCCATTAAATGTGGGCGGTTGGACCGGAGGTATAATTACCGGTCCAACCTGGTGTGTAGAAGGGGTGTTTGTTTTTATTAGCATGCTGTGTCTTTGTACTAACTTATATTGTTTAGGTTGTTCCTATTGTCCTATTAACTTAAACTATGTGACCACCTATCCAACGACCCGAAGGCCACCCAAAAAAAAACCTTCCTTGGCAATTACAAGGAGAGAGGAGTTATATTAACCTATATATCTATTTTGAAGAACGTGGGTTCTTGTAGTGTTTGTTTTGTTTAAAAGGCTAATTAGCTAGTGAAATAAAACATAATATACATTAATTCTATATATTGTGTTAGGGGGAGTGTGTGTTTTGTAGGTGGCTATTTATTATATATAGCCGTCTTTTATTAATTAATTCATTTATTGATACGTTTGATATTTGAAAAATCAACGCAGCGCTAAAAAACGCAACGGAGATGGGGTCGCACACGATGCGATTTTACTGCGTTCGTACATATGCGTGTTTTTAGCGCAACACGCCTGCGTTAAAAAACGCTCGTCTGCGCCGGGCATTAGCCAGACATATGTTACAAACGGCATAAGACGCGCACATACTGTGGCACTCATCTTAAAAGTCGAAACTATCATTAATAAGTTTGGCATCTCTGTACGGTGTGCTCCATTGTTTGGTCTTTCAGACCACAACTGCAAGTTGGTGCAGATGCTAGATTGAACGTTTTGAACATGTCATCGTTGCTGTTCACGAGCCACTGTATACGGAGTCTCATCAGAGTTACTTGTTCCAAATGACTGAGGTTATAATCATCCATCATTGTCCTAGACCGGTTGATTGCCCAAACAAAGGTTTTCGTTTCGAAGACGCTAACACTGTTGTTGGGCTGCATCTGTATGTTTCGTAGCTTGGTATCCTGTTTGCTTCTTTATTGCCTGGGATTTCGCAGTGGGCTGGAATCCATAGTATGGATACTCGTCTTTCCTTCGTAACCTCTTGGGCGCTTTCCATCAGATAGGATGTGTGACCCATTCTAAGGCGTTTAAGACTGAGCGAATATCTGACAGAAAGACAACTGGTGGGCATACCGGCCTCCGTAGCGCAGTGGTTAACGCATCGAGTTTAAGAGTGGTAGATACTGGCTTCGAATGCTATTTGTGGCATATGAGATTTTTAATCCCAGTACCGAGTCCAACCCAGAGTGAGTGATCCAATTCAATTTAATTCTTTATTCACTCAGACCATATACATGGTACATGAGGTAATAATATAATATTTACAAAGTGAGCACAAGGCTCAATGGGTAGGTAGGTGTACTTCAACTTACACCGACCAGTGTTCTCAACTGGTTTAACAAAGGCTGTGATATGTACAGTCCTGTCTGTGGGGAAGTGCATATAAAATATCCCTTGCTACTCATCAAGTGTTGCGAGTTTTCTCTATCATACTAACACTAATAGTCGAAGAGCTAGGTAGGTTTTATTTTACACGGAAGCTACAAAAGCTTAGTCTTGCAGGTGTGGTACAGGTAGCTTATCTGACCTCAGAAAGCAGCCAGTGGTGGGTGTTTGTGGGGGCGCCTCTCAAAGTACCGCCGACCCCAAATCGGTTTTGTTTGACACGAAGACTACAAGATCAACTCATATGCCTAGTTGTAGGGTAATATATACTGATTACAAATATGCCACTTAAGAAGAAGATTGTTGGTAGGATGTCACTTAAGAACAATAAGTAAATGTTAATTTTAATAATAAAAAATACACCATTACCCAGAAATACGTTACAAATAGCAAGCACGGTGGCATTCATCTTAAAACTAGGCATTGCGCATTTAAGACAGATTCCGCGGGTCATACAGACCAAATTATATTGTAACATATTTCATGGTAATAAATCATTTGTTATTTATTAACATTACCATGTTATAGCTTAGAATATCAATATTATGTAAATCTAATTCGATTGATCTTTGGAAGTTGGCCTATAATAATTGGTTACGTATACATGTATTAAATTATTGTAAGCAAGAATTCCTATTAAACTACTAGGAACATTTGGATTATCAGAAACAGATTGGATACACACAATTAATTGATATTGTAAGCAAGAACTGTTTGATTTTTATCATTAGCAGAAACATGTGACAAGAAACATGTGAATAGTATTGAATGGTATCAGTCTTAAAGCTCCGGTAGACACGTATGCAATATATGTATTATTTATTGTTCTTATGGGAAGAACAGTTGCGTTATTGCGATCAATATTTGTCAACTTCAATATCTCGAGGTATCTGTCTGAACAAGTGGTTATCTAAATGACAAAACATTGACATGACCAAATACGCCAGACAGTCTGAGGGACATTACAATGAAGTCGAGATGGAATCACAGCCGAATCGCTCAGAGGTAGAGCGTCCGCCTGAGGTTCGATAGGTCGACGGATAGATCCTCCAAAAGTTGTGATATGTAGACACCATAAATGATGCTGAAGCAGGCGGGGGTGTTGCCTCAGGTAAAAGGGAAATTGACCATTGGAAAGCGGAAATCATCGATTTTTCCAGGAAACAAATGGATGTTTATCTAGAACGATGAATATCTCACATTTTGTTTTATTTACAATAGTATTTCCTGACTTCGAATATCCACATGTACATGTATGTATGTTCACATGTGTTTCAGAAACATAATATATTTACTACATCATGTTGAAGGGCTAAAACAAAATATGTGACAAATTGTTTGTTTCAGTCGATGTGCTTTTGTCAAAGAAAGTATTATTTGGATCTAAAAGAGGGTTGTTAAAAGCTCTAACCTTTGTTCTACATTCTTTGGAATGCAATACCAAACATGCAAATGCAATTTCGGTGTTTCCTTTAAAGTGTTAAATTTAAAAAAGATTTTAAACATCTGCAAACGTTCTTTTATAGAGTCGAGTTTCCTGTTCCGTTGCGCTCGTCGATGCAGTTATATAACTGCAACGTTTTACTCTGTAACGCCGCGGGCCTGATACAATATAAATCGAAGCCATCGGACAGAAGTTGAGAGGGAAAACCTCCAATGATTGATTTCTAATTTAACTCGTCCGGTTGCTTTGGCGTTCATGATTGAGTTTGCATGAGGGAAATGCCCCGCGTTCTGACTTTGCGCGCTATTGGTATCAGCTAAACCAGTAGACATGTGCCAAAACCCACGAGATTTCTTTCCCGTTTTCGCTCCACGCTGTGAAAGCAAGATGAGTTTGCGATCTCTGAATTATTTAGGTGATCTGCCATTAGATAAAGTTGGTTTGTTTAACGACATCACTAGACCACGTTGATTGATAATAAGCGGCTATTGGATGTCAAGCACACGGTTATGTTGACACATGGTCTCGGGGAAAAGGCTGCCTCCGCCAAATAGACTACCCTTACCGATTAACAGCAAGGGATCTTTTATGTGCGCTTTCCCATTCAGGATAGCACACACCGCGGCATTTGAAACGGGAAATAGCCTAACGGATCCACTTTGAAGGATCGATCCTTTGACCCCTCGAACCTCAGGCGGCTGTTCTTAGGCTGACCTATACGTCCCTCTCCTGATCTGCCATAAGATTGTGTTTTGTAAGCAAACGTTTGGGAGACTGCATTTGCAGCATGATTTAATAGGACTTGTGTGTGAAGATCAAATGAAACCGTAATTCCTTCTATGTTAAAGCGGCCTCGGGTCACCCTTGCAATTACACAGATCATTCGTCGACAGTAGGGATCAAAAAACAAATTACGCTCAGATCACAAATTAGAGAATTCGCATGATGATCGTGCGACGTGTAAAGGTTTCACACGGAAAATCTCATAGCGCGGACATCAGAAGCGTGTTCAGAGAACAAACTATCACGAATACTCGCTAGACTGGATTTTGCACCTAATATTAAATTAATGTGATATGATAGAACACGATGGTTACCAATGACGTGATAGTGAGGTAAAGTTAGTTATACACAACTAAATAACAATAATTGCATACATTTACTAGATGATTCCAAACATCAACAGAAATGTCAAAATATTGTTACTAAAACGTGCTTGTTACACGTCGTACGAATACCTTGACAAAACACTGAAGCGCAGAATTCGAACACTTCTGAGATTAGTGTTATATTGTCTGTAGGAACAGCACAGCGGAAACGTTTTGCGCAAAACTGTTAGTGGTGGTCTTTAATCTTCTTCTGTGATATTTTATTTAATGTAGATATAATTATAGTAGTTATTAACTCAGTAAAAGTAGTTTGCTTTGACCGCTAAACGCCCCTTCTTCTTTTCTTTTATTAAACGATCTTATTCAAGCCTATCGGATATTCCGGATCTATATCTTTATTAATAACTATCTATTGTTAACTCTCAATGGTCAGCAATTGAAGGAAATGTCTGAATTAGTTTGAAGTAATAAATATATAGATTGATAAGTACAAGATGCCGTACATTGTCTGTATGTCATTGTGAACTACGCCAAGTAACTACACTGAGGACAAAACTGCAATACTCTCCCTAAACGTCCACATTGATTGAGTTTATATTGAAATAAATCTTGCTGTGAGACTATGCGATTATTCCGGTCCGCACTGTTCCAAATGTATATTAATCAATTCCTGCTGTTTCCCCCCGAATCAAGTGCAATTGCAGTTCATTGGCTTGCAGTTAGACTTATTACCAAGGCGTGTTTGCACTCAATTGCTTAATTGCATCCTTTTGCTATCGAATTTTAGAAGACTTTGACATTTTCTATAGAATCGATCATACATTATTTTTTACGATCTTGTTTACGATCAGTCATGGATAAAGGTGTACACGCCCGCGTTTTATGACGGATGCCACCATATGTGAGCGTCAAATTGTATTTGTAACATGTTTCTGACTAATGGAGTGACCATTATAGGGAAACGTTAATATTTCAGAAAATAAAAGAGATAATGCTTTTTTGACTACACAAATATATTTGGGAGATGTATGGTTATAAACATGTTGTAAAATCTCGTTTTCGCCAAATTCGCATTTCTTTCAATATAAACATATTTATGTAAAATGTGTTTCTGGTCATTTACATGGTTGTAGAAGCTTAATGTGGACTTTTGACTTTAGAAATAATTTATATCGTGATAAATTATTGTAGGCAAAAGTCCATATATTAGAATCGTATTAAATACATAATTAAATTGATATTGTAAGCAATAAATTGTTCGTAAATGTTTAGCCAGATATTTATATATATATAACATTAGATGCACACGTGCGGTGAAACCAATCTAAACAAATTCTAGAGTGTACCTTTACTTACTTACTTAATAGAAAATTTACGTGCCTATATCCACTTAAGTTTCAAGCACGCTGTCCTGGGTACGCAATCCAGGAAGCTGGATTGCCTGTCCAGGAAAGGAGAGGGATGGGATATGGAAGTAAATTTTGATAAGCAATTTAGTGGAGGGTAAAATTTACCCTCCACTATTATTTAATAATAAATGGCCAAAAATGAAAAAAGGTAAGAATAGAGTGCTCGTTCGAAATTTGCAGTAAATTGGAGCATTTTAGATGGGAGGCCAAAATATAAATAAGAGAAGAGAAAAGAGGACCTTTAAAATACAAGAGTATATAATATTATATAAATATGTTTGGACCCAGGTGCAGAGATACATTTTTAAAATAGCTAAAGGTTACGTCATTTCGATCAAGAATGTTGGCAAAATCTTGCAAATAAACTGGATCGAATAAAAATAATTGTGATGAATTTGTTTTCTTAACAAGGGACCGATAAATCGATAAGTTTTGTGATCGCAAATATTTAACATCTGTAATTTGTTTGCATTCGTTGCATCACCGAGTGAAAACGCCTGCTAACTTGCGTGTCATATTAATGACAAGTGGCGGTGCGTTATTCATGATTATGAATTAAGTAGTCTCTCCGGAGCAATATTTAACGAAGTACAGCCGTTCAGGAATAATAATCGTCTGTAAAGCGCGTCCAGTCTTTGATTGAAGTGCTTGTGTGCTACGGCATTAATAGTATTGGTGTCCCGCATCATTCTAGGGCTTTGAACAGAGCTGGGAAAAAGCAAACATATTCCTGCTCAAATCATATTGGAATTAATGAACAGGGAAATGAATTTTGTAATGAAATTTGTGTTCGTGGATATTGCGCTGTAGTTTGTGGTCACATATTTTTTTTTTACGTATTACAACATATAACATTATATCATTATTTTGAGATTAGTATTTAATGACATAATGGCTGTTTTGAAATATCGTTCATGATTCAATATGAGTTTTGTGTGTTTTTTCAACACTCTTTATTACTTTTAAACTCTGTTCCTACTACGTAATTCTCTGCGTGTTCCGAAAACAATCAAATTGTATACGGATTTTATTTGATTTCATACATCCATATTGTTTTAGTTGCAAAACGGAATAGACGGTCGGTCTACATCAATTCCTTTTGGAACGTAATTGAATTCAAATGCCACTTACTTGGTCTTATTTTATGTAAAACTCACGTGTCTTGAATGACTGTATAATATGTTGCTTCCAGCAAATTGTAATTTTTAAGGTTTTCTAAGACACTGCATGTCATGCTTTGACATGCAATGCATTTTACTTAGGGGTTGCTATAGCAATGAGCATGTCGACTGTCAGCGAAATAAAGATACGAAATAAAGATAAAGTGTGGCTTTTCTTCACAAATAACAACATGCAAGAACAGCTAAGAACATGCTTTTGGTTGTTCTTCGTTGATATTAACATCAAGAACAACATTAAAATTTGTTTTGGGTGAACCGTAACGTACGTTATTATGTGGGCAATACCATCCGATAAACTTGTGTCACATGAAACTAAAGCAACATGGCAGGACTATGCCATAATTGAAACAGGATACAATATTTATTATTATATAGATTGTTTTACAATATTCGTTCGATAACAAGAACATTTTATCAGCTCATGTATGCTTGTTTTCATATAATTATAAGCAATATACATGTACATGAAATGCATTAATTAAATTGGTAGGAACAATATTATGTTTATTACATTAACAAAATATTTGAGATAAATATAGTAGAACTAAGAAAAAACTGAACTAATTTGTGAAACACCGGGCTATTTATCGTTATCAGCCGTCTATGGATTGTGAATGAAACATATTAAATTATTTGATAATAATACAAAAAGGATCGGGCACAACTTAACCAACGTACAAGGCCCTCTCCTATATGTACTATTATAGTAAACAATGGAGACATGGTTACGCTATGCTATTTACAATTTGGTTATAATGGAGAAAATAGCATTAAACGAAAAATAATAATATATATAAAGAAGTTGTAAATGTAAGAATAGATTTTGAAAAGGAAGAAGTCAAAGTAAAGAAGAGAGAGAGAGAGTTAGAAAAGTTGCCATTGTATATTGTATGTAATAAAATGTAAGTAAATGTTAACTTAAATAAATAGAAATAAGTATGCCTTTAACACAGCCATCTTACGTAGCAGTTGTAGACCACTGGTTGGAACGCGGGGAGGGGGGGGGGCATAACGGGTTTAAAGGGTCCACTAACAGGTATCAATCCTTCAACCTCACGCCCTTCGTGCTCTAACAAAGGAATACCAACAAAGAAGTCATTACAACCCAATGTGGTTATAATTGCTTAATCCATAAAGTAATTTGTCTCGAGACAAATTAACATTGTCGACAAAAGTCCCACAAACATATTAAGCTATTACAAACTCATTAGATATACATTAAGGTACAGTAGTGACATGATTACTGTATTAGTGTACATGTCTACTATTGTTTCAATAAATTATCATTATGTTGTAAGGGAGCTGGCAACTTGCATGATTATCGTTAACATTTTGTCTCCTTGCTTGTTTGAAAGCTTATAAAGTGTACATGTAGATGTTGTAAACACACCAAATACTTATACAATGTACATTTAAATAGCTTTTTAATTGCAAAAATATCAGCAGTATTCGAACTGTGTGTAAATATATTATTGTCATTAACAAACTGTTATGTTCCTCCTAATTGTGTTACTATGTACATACATTATAAATGTGATTGCTAAGCATTGTTATCTTGACGCAATGCATATTATAAAAGTGTACACCTGTATTCCTCTGATGCCACCGTGTGGTGGCTTTGAATATAAATAAAGTACTGTTCTGTTCTGTTCTTTTCTGTTCTGTCTCCTGTTAAGCAACTGGTCACTGTAAATATGTATTACTCATTTTCTCCCACTGCCATTGCCGAATGGCAGAAGAGTAAATAAATAAATTCTGTTCTGTTCTGTTCTGTTCTGTTCTGTTCTGTTCTGTTCTGTTACAAAACGAGTCTTCTTCCCAACATTGCAATCTGTGAAGTAAAATAGAATCTCTTAATTATTTCCGACCATGCGTGTCTCTGGAGAGGCATTTCAGCAGGCTTTATTCAGCAAGTGTTGCAAATGGTTCACTTTTTGTCTGTAATTGGCAATCTTTGACAATAAAAACTGTTAATTCACTTTCTGCGTCATGGGATTCCGGGCAGGAAAATCAGTCATTTGCTTTAAAGCCTGTATTAAATATCGGTGCTGTCACGAACCATAATTTTCCTTCTAGCAGAAAATATAATTATTCCAACTTAAATAAAAGGACCGTGCATAAATGTTTTTCACAATCCGAACAAAGTTAGGATTGGGTTTGACCCCCGTCTTTCCCTTTTTGTCATAATGTAAAACATTGATCGATTGTGGATCGGTGTTTTTACATGAAAACCAATCCGAACCTGACTTTAATCCCGTCCGCACTTTAGAACATTGTTTGGATTGCAAAACACACAGATATTTAATCACTGTTATCAAAGATTAAATTATTACAGAAATCGATGATGTTAATGAATAGAATAGTATTCGCCCAAACCCTACCTATAACATTTCAATCATATGAAAATACGTTGCTCATGCAGAACTAACGTGTCCCAACATGCACTTTTCGCTTAAACGCAACATGCACTTGCTTAAGGTGTATAGAAATGACTAGTAAGTATGGTGTTGCATCAGCCTCCATCAGTTAGAACATAATGAAACAACTTCTGAGCCAGGACATAACGTTGATTAAAATCGTCGTATAATGAACATGCCCTAATTAAATGCCTGTGAAGTTGTGATATGTAGATACAATAATGCTGGAGTAGATGGAATATTGCTCGACATAAATAGAAAATGGACTATTTTGTCGTTTTGTATATATAGAGGTTTGTTTCATTTTGAATTTCTATGCAATGATGTACTTTCTATTATTGACATTATGGGTAACTACGCTTGTGGTGGTTATGGTTACGATTATAAGGTATATGCGGATTTGTGTATTATTTTCAGACAAACTAACTCTTTGTTATCATTCCATATCATGTGTTGTGCTACAACCGTGTGTACTATTCAAGAAGAAACTTGAGTTGTATATGCGTTGGCTATCCAAATTATTAGTTGACAGTTCTATATTTCTGTTACCCATCCCAGTAACTCATTTTCATTTGCTCGAATCTCCCGTCTCATGTCCATAATAATCAAACCAGTATAGTAACGTATTTTCGTCGTTACGTTTATTTACAGACTATAGCACTGTGTATGAACAGCTATATTTCGTGCGTAATTTTCCTTACTTTTCAGCTCATTTCCTAAAGGTTTCCAGTTACCAATAGATTAACTTGGGACCAACAAAAATCTGCAGACGTCTTGAACAAAACAAAATCAAAATTGAGGATTGATTTATCCAAAACCTTTCACCATCTTCTAGTAGTCGTCTCAAATTGGCTCTAAGTGTAACTCGTTAATCTGCACGTCCAGGCCAGCCTAATTCAATAACGACATCATTAAATTACCGGTGCTAGTCTCAATACTGTACCTTAGTCTTAATCAGCTATCAATTGCAGCTGGTCTAAGTGGTCGCTTACGGCAGCAAAAGATCGTTGGTGAAAGAGATGAGGAAGTTACATTTGATAGATGGATTCGATTTTTACTTCTTCATCCCTGGACTTTTAGAACAGATTTGCACGGGTTGTAGAGAGTTCAATATTGAAAGCCATCGTTTGGGGGTATACAGTTAATGTTTGACGTAGAATGATACAAATGGAGGTCTTTGATTTAGAGTTTAGAATGTTCCAAAAAGAATATCTTGGTTTAGAGTGTAGGATGTACCGAATGGAAGGTCGAGGTTTAAGCTTTAGAATATTCCAAATAGAATATTATGGTTTAAGATGTAGATTGTTCCAAATAGAAGATCTAGGGTTTAGAGTATATGATTGATTGATTGAAAAAATATTATATTTTGTAAGTAACAAAAGGAGTGTGCACAAGTTTGCTATAGTATAGGAAGTACCGAATATTTTTTTTTTAATATTCGAAATAGAATACTAGTATTATGGTTTAGAGTGTTGATTGTTCCAAATAGAATATCTTGGTTTAGAGTATGGAATGTTCTGAATAGAAGGTCATAGCTTTAGCTTCAGAAATTTGCAAATAGAAGATCAATGTTTAGAGTGTAGATTGTTCCGTATAGATATTGGTTTAAATTACCAGCCGTCTAAAATAGGAGACCATCGTTATGACGTTCAAAGTAGAAACTCATGGTTTAGAGTGTAGAATGTTCCGAATAGAATATTATGGTTTAAGATCATTTTTAAAATGGAAGCTAATTGTATTTCAGAATTCAAAATATAAGATGTTCACAGTTTATGGTACATGTATTCCATATTCTATTATAATATTCAAACTATACGACCATGGTTTAAGTTATAAAGTGTTTTAATAGAATATTATGTTATTATTGTTATTTTTATATTACATGTATGTCATTCAAAATGTGTGATCTACTTAAATATGTCATGAATTCTTTCTCCAAACGACACTTTCATGAATATTGAAGATGTTATATTGCTCCGAAGTACATGTAATCGTTTTTGTTTTTAGAAAGCTACGTAAAATGTCAAATATGCACGTAATGACATTATTACTCTGCGTAATTAGATATTTACCCAAGTGTGCTATGGTATTTTGTTTGACATTTAGTTTTGATTTCTTCGCTGGTCGTAGTTTCTTATAAGTTATACGTTCTGTTCTATTCTAAAACAAATGACAAAGCCGTCAGATCCTGCCTGAACTTTATAAATCGTTGTTAAAAAGAAGTTGTGTGCGTATATTTGCCTTTGCTCTTCACGAAAATGCAATAAAACTTTGTGCGGACCCGATTTCAAGGTTACCCTTAAAATCGGTGTTTGACATCCGGACTATTAAATTCGAGTCCTTACTTGGAAGAACAGCAAATACGATACGTTAAAAGGCTGAACGTTAAAGAGCCATGCTGGCAGCCATGAGCGAGATTCCCACCTTTCCCCTCCCCAATTTTTCTTGTCATCGACGCAAGGGCTGGACTTGGCCAGAACTCATGCCCATGACAGGCGTCTGCTATAACAGTTTGCTCTGAATGTAGACGTTAAACAACTTGACCTGACCTGATTAAAATTAACATTTATTACGTCTTATTCCTTACATTATCAATATATATGTATCCAATGTGTTTCTGGTCATCCAAATGGTTATACATGTAATAGCTTAATGTGTAATTTTGTCTACACTTCTTCGAATGACAGCAACGGATATTTTATCATAATCTCCCCTTTGGGTCCACCATTGGACAAAAGTGTCCGCCTGCATGCAGAGCTTGCGTTAAATGATCGATCCTCAGGGGACCCGTTGTGCCATTTCCCATTCCAACGAATAGTTCACGACTGGTTGTTTTTTTGGATTGAAAACATATTTTATTGTGTGAAATAACAAAAGGATTGAGCACAAGTTTACTAACTTACTAGGCTCTCTCCTATATACATACAAAATATAATGACTGGTACATCAAAGGATGTGACATGTGCTATCTTGCCTGTGGGAAAATGCATAGAAAAGATCCTTTGCTGCTAATCGGTAAGAATAGCCCATGTGGTGGGAACAAGTTTCCTCTCAGACCATGCATGGCTGTGTAGCCGTAGTCGCGTGTTTGACATCCAATAACCGCTGATTAATTAATCAATCAATCTTCTCCAGTGATGTCGTTAAACAAATCGACTTTATCTTTTCTATATGTGCACCGTGTATACATAACGACATTCTGTATTGAACCGGCGGTTATCGCATAGCGTCCCCACGAGAATTAACCATGGGTTATCATCACTCTGGTCTCTGTTCACAGTTTGTAAAACGTGTCTTCACTTGCATATTATATGCACATTGTTAGATCAATCAATTATTGAGTATGATTTAATGGAACTGTTACACTGTCATTTGTTAGTTATTTATATTGGAAATTATTTAGAGCGTGGCTGTTTTACATTTATATTTACCTGTATTAGATATATTATTGTTATATTCAACCTTTATAGAATATCAATATCTGTACATCCAATTTGTTTCTGACCATCAAAATGTTTGTAGTAGCTTATAATGAACTGTTGATATTGTACAAAACAAATTATTGTAAGCAATATTTCAAGGACCCTATTAAGGTACAACAAACGCTTTAGATATTGTAACGGCCGCTGGTTGATCTCACTCTTTTTCTGCGATGAACACAATCTGAATTCTCTAGTACTATGGCTCAAACACGATCGAAGAACACAACAGATCTTTGGCAAATAAAATGGTTTATTTAGATGGTACAGTTTTTGTTGTTTCTCTGATAATTAATATGCTAGATACTAATTAAGTAACTCCTTGTTTCAAGATTGGTTCACAGCAAATATTGGTATAAGGATAATGTAAA
>JAULBR010086026.1:0-13087 GCA_032355825.1 Melanodrymia aurantiaca
AATACTGATTAACTAGACAAATACTGATTAACTAGACAAATACTGATTAACTAGACAAATACTGATTAACTAGACAAATACTGATTAACTAGACAAATACTGATTAACTAGACAAATACTGATTAACTAGACAACGTTGATATTTTTCACATTAAAAAGACGTGAGTGGAGAATTCTATTTATCCTATAACTTTTCTAAAATATGTTTAAATTCGATATAGTGCTCCGTAATAAAATGTTTCTGAAAAAATGGTTGTAATAAATTAAATACAACGGTTGTATATTACCCACGTTCTCACAATACCATTTTACAACTTGTGTAGTTTAAGCCAAATATTCCTACGGTTTGCTGGCTTGTTAGCAAGTGACATGTGGACCTTGTTAATTTGCATAAACCCTCAATACACAGGTTGGAACATCAAAATATCTAATGGGTTTATGTCATTGATATGATGGGTAAGTTATAGGATAAATGAGTTTAATATTGCTATTTTTGTTGTTTGTGTATGCTCTGCATTAACCCACTTTTGTATTATTCAGTGTTATAGTCAAGAAGTATGTTTCATTTCACCATTTTTACCAATTTGCTTTTATTAAAATAATTAAGAATAAAATTTAATTGCACAATTTATGTACATATTCTTTTTAGTAATTGACAATTGGAATATCAAATGTAGTAAAATATCCAAGGCACTCAAAATCAATTTAATTTTTATCCACGGATATTTATATAATATATCACTCTATTCATTTAACTAAATAGAATCATTATTTGTTTCTCTATCATAGGTTTGCAGAAAGAAACTAAACTACTCTACTAATGCCTAACATACTAATCTAGTGCATGCATTTTATCTGTCTGTAAGTCACAACTGATGACTGGTAACTAAAACTGAGGGTTCGGTTTTGTTTTGTTACTATTGCACATGTAATAATTTTCTTCATATATGTTGGTTGAGCAATTATACCAGGTGAACAAATCTAGAGAAATGTTTTACATATTTAAAGTAGAAATGAATGTTATTTACAAGTTGTTATTTTTATGAGTTTACAGTTTACATAATTATTAAATTTTATGTTGCTTCTTAAAATGTTTTATATATTTCATTACAACAAATGTCCAATTATATTTATTACTTTTTAAATTGGTTTTCGTTATCTAAACCCGTAAGGTTGAAGACAGAAAGGATTTATTGTTGATGGTATTTTGATTTTTTTTTATGGCAAATAGAGGTACAGGAAATATTTCAAGAATGAGGATGAAAATATGTATTTTTATCTAATTTATATATTCCCAATATCTATTCAAAAAGCATAAAAATTAATGTTCTATTTATTTTGTGCTAATTGCATTTATTCATAGCTTGAAATAAAAGCAAATACAGTGTTTTCCCATCCACTGCATTCTTTTTGGTAGGATGTATACCGGTACATGTATGCATGGCTTCTGTTTTGTCAAAACAACTTGTTTCTGGTATGAAGCTTTATTCTTTGTTTGATTTTTATTATTGGTTGTTCCAAAGCATTAGAACTATATATTATTATAATTTAAATGATTTAGGTATATAATAAATAATTTAGTCTTGGAACTCAGCCACTTTCCATCTAAACATCAAAATTATTAACATAGGCAAATGCATATCTCTGTACAAGGCAGAATTAAAGGGATCTTATGACAAAGTAGGGCTGGTCTGCACCAAAGAATCTCATCCAAAGCAGTGGTGACACAAGGTGTTTGCCAATGTTGAGCATATCCTGCTCCAGTCCACTGGTGGCACCCACCGTAAACGTGCAACTGTTTTGTATTTGTCTCGTGCTTTCATGGAAACAATAAAAAGTTGTGAAATAGATGGTAGCTGATCAAAGTAGTGTATTGTATAAGACATCTATATGTCAATGATGTGTCATATATTGAAATAGCCTCCAAAAGTGTCTACCATAAAATGTTTTGAAAGTTATCACCAGTTCATTAATCTTATAACTGTGAAGATGTCCTAAGTATGTAACAAATTGTGATATGCTGCTTAACATATGCGGAGAAATTGACTATTGAAAAGTTGAAGTTATCACTTTTATCATATATCATAGAGTCTGGGCTTATATCATGTGTGATCATCAATCTACGGGACATTTCTTTCACTTGTAGATATAGATTATTAATTATTTCTTACTTTACATATCAATACAACATTTTTAACTTCATAACTTTTCAGTTACAACCCGGTACTTTGTTAGTGTACAGTTAACTCCTTTTGAACAAATATTGAGTGTTTTCTTGATTACAATATTTATTATATTGATGATTTATTTCTAAGTCGTTTTTGATAAATTTCATTATTTATTATTTAAAACATTTTTCTGTTATTATTTAATGAAAGCGAAACTGATGGCTTTTCTTTCAGAGCTGGTTACAGTGAGTGAACCCAGTTTACCAAGGAACCGTTCAGCTGAAATGCTGGATCCAGCAGATTGTTCTTCTGAACAAAATTTAATTACCTAAAGTATTGAACAAAATTTTATTTTGATGGCATTAAAGTTTTACACTTTTTCATATTAATAAGGGAGTAAAGTTTATTTTCTAGACAAAATAGATATTGCAGTTATATATAGTTTAAATACTTTTATTAACATGTAGAATAAAGTTCATATTCATATAATTATTAAAGGGAACATATTTGAAGTATGTACACAAAAAATCATCATTTGAACCCACCACCTATACATCTTTGACACTTCCTTGATTCCCTGAAAGTTTATACATTTTTTTACCTCTTCCCTCCCACAAGTTCAAATGCATTTTCTAGCTTTCTTCAAAAACATACTATGTGACTACTCAAGATACTCTAAAATGATTACATAGTGTCATTAACATCATGAACAGCATAGCCATGATAGCTGCAGCTAGCATTATGTTTTCAACCTTCTCTTCAAATTAATTATTTTTGTAATGTGTGAGTGATGTTTGAATACTGATCAGTGTACGAGATCAATATTCAATGTTCAAAAAAAATTATTTTCTAAAGAAACATGTAGATGCGACCTACAGAATCCACCCCAAATTACTCCACCCTGATCATGTGTACATACTTTAACATGGTCTTTAAAACAAATTCATGTACAAATGTTAATAAAATGTGCTGCTTTGACATAGGTTTGACTAATGTTAACGTAGATGCTGTTGTAGACCGATTCCACTGTTGAACTTGATTTTATTAGATATGTGTTAATTCGTCAAATAAGTACATGATGTAAAAACTCGCAGGTTTAAGTCGAGTTGATGCCTAAAATATATTATTCTTAGATACAAATGGCAAATTTTCAGTTTCGTGTATAATTTGTTATACTCTTTTACATTAATTCAGTTCAGTTTCTTATATTGGTTTCAAATCTGCATAGATGTTATTTTAGAGTTTTGTGGTTGCATTCATCTGATATGATACAGTGTAGTTTATGTGTGTTGTTTGCTTGAAACTCTCATTAATTAGATTTTTTGTTGTTTAGTTTGTTTCCTTTTAATAATTTGCATAACTTGTACTCTATTTGTATGTAGCTGCACACCATCATCAATAAAATAAATGTTATGCATGTTTCTAATATAAATAGAATAATATACAGCACGTTATCTCACCCAGCATTAACTTGTGACGTTGTTCCAGGTACAAAAACTTAACTAAGGCTAACCTTTTTCTGAGGACTGAATAAACGGGTGACATGGCAATTATAATCCAACTACTGGAAAAAACTAGGGTAGATGTTACAGTAACTATAAGATTTAACGGCACTCTTATTTCCTGAATATAGGAACAACCATTGTGAAGAGATGGCAAAATATATTTGCATTAAATTGTCTAATTCATTGAATACTTTTGAGGGCATTATTCACTTGGTATGTTTTTTTCAGATACATGTATTTTGTTTGCAAATATTTCCCATGTTGAAACATACTACATGTATGTTCAAAATCTACACTTCATCTTAATTATGTTACATTTCACAGATCAGATGCTGTACCGTTTTGTATATATAGCTAGCTATGCATAATATGAAATGATTGTATGATGTTAACAATTTATTGTATGTTTGTTTGAAGGATCACATTTACAATCAGTATAAAAACTTGAGTGTAAATTGTTCATAATTTGAATGGGTGAAGTTTTTAAGTAACCCAATTTAGATACTTTTTTTTATCTTGCAATCTAGTTGGCATATTTGCAGACTAAGTTGAAGGTGCAAATATATGTGGTATATATGTTTTACTTGGCTGTTATACTGTATGTGTATCTGAGATTGTATTTTATTATATTCGCAATCTATGAAAATGGTGACCATTACCTCTGTGGATTATGTTATAAAATATACTGGTGCGACAAATTAAGCAAGCCTTGATTTATTGTTATTATCAGCTGTGATCAGATTCAGATTGGATGTCCAAAAAAAATCATTTTTTCATTATTTTTGTTTTGTTTACCGGTATAACATTTACGTCTATTTTTTTATTCAAAACCATTTATAGCATTTATAATGGTTCTTTTTTGTGCCAAACATGTAAATGTTTTTGAACAGAATTACAGAATGGTTGAATCAATTTTAATAGACAGAAAGTATGTTTAAAACCTGCACATCATTTGGCCTTTTTGGCCTTTTTATTGTCATTATTGTCATAACAATAACTAAGGGATATAAAAATATATATACATGTACTATGAAATACTTACATTGTAATTGTATTACGGTACTTTACTTTACATCCTTGCAATAGATTCATTCTTCGTGCCAGGTATTAAAAATAGGTGATTTAGCAGACCTTGTTTTCTGTATTTTACTCCAAATAGCAAATACATGTATTGCATTTTCCCCACATTCTGGAAAACATTGCTGTTTTCTGATTAGTTTCTTGTTCTTTAACATAACAACAAATAGCTCCTTTATTTTCTTGCTATAATATTATTTAAATTTGTGAAAAAAAGAAAACATTATTGTTCATTTCTACATCTCTAGCATTTTTGATAAATGGTCTGTGGTGTCTCAGTGCTTTAGATTGTACCAACTTTAAATGTTGTGCCCAAAATGTGTTCCCAAATTAGGGCTCCCAATTTATTTTTTTTAAATTGGTTTTTGTTGTGGGGGGTGGGGGACCATGACAGAATTGCTTTGACCTTAATTGGATATAAGCATGTAAATAAGTAACTAACCAACTAAATGTATTCAGTTTAATAAAATGTGATATATAGCTTTAAAAATAAAATAGAACCTATTCTAAAATGTTTGTATTGTCATGATGTATATTTTACATATATAAATATAAAATATATATACACATGTACTAATAAAGTGGTTGAAAAAAATTAATGTTATTTAAGTATAGATCAAACCAATTATTAAATTACTTTTGGAAATGTTTCAAAATAATACATAATGTTAAACCACTTACCAAACTCTCGTGTATACTAAGATTTGTTTAGTCCAGAATTGGAAAACATGTTAACAGCAAAATTGCCATGGAAAATGTATTTGGCATTTATTCTTGCCGTGGCCATCTTAAGACTTGTAAGTGTTGATAAAAGCAATAATAGTAACATTGCTATACTACCGGTATGCTATTGCATCTACTTGGCTCTCTATCAATCCCTAAAGCACAAAAAGTCCCCAAAGTGTGTTGCTTCTAAGTTACCCTACAGTAAATGGCTACAATTATTACTGTAATCAAAGCCATGTATCTTCATCATGACATAATATTTACTGTTAATACATGTACATGTATTATGCATTTGTTGTCTCATCATTGTTATTTTGATTTTACAAAATTAAAAGATAGTTATGAAGTATATTTTTAATATGATTATGTTACTAATACATAAATTTGTTTGTTTGATTTTTGCATTGATTGTGTTACTTGGGATGTCGGTGAAATTTTATTTTATACAGTTGTTTTTATTAAATATTCAAATATGATTATTACAATATCCTAAATTTAAGCTCATCACAAAATATTTTATTCCGTTATCGTGGTATTAGCCAAAAATGAATAGTTTACTGATTTATGTGTTTGCATATATTATTATACTCAACAAAAAAGAAAGTGTACACATGAATATTCATAATTTTTATTGCCATTATTGGAAAACCGATCAGCATTTGCACACAAATTTTTCTGTCATTTCGGTTCATACATTCAGATCGTGGAACATGCAAATCTTGTTTTGTACATGTATACCTCAGCTGAACTACACCATTAAAAACTGTGGTAGATTTTCATTTTGCCAATAACAAATAATTTGTCAATCAACTAAGCTATCAGTTAAGTATGCCACTTAAGAGTGATACTATTAGAGATTTAGGGATGCTCATTTCCAGAAATAATGCCGATTCCAGGGCAATAATTCACAAGCCGAAACATGAACAATACCAAAATTAATTCTGGATTGATTACGTAGCTGAACAATGTTAAAGATTTACCATGGCGAGTATTTTTACCTGATTTGAGGACCATTGAATGGATTTGTAATGAACTGGATTGTATTTGCAGAAAACCAACAAACTTGGCAATAATATTCTTTTGTAAAAAAATACCACAATTTTAGCAAAATTGGCTAAAACAAAAGCTTATCCAGAGTGAGCCCTGTGTTTTACACTTGTGAGTATGTGCAGTATATACTATCACCAATTGTAATATTCCTAACATCTCATCTGTTTTACATATTCATAAGTATCAGATGTATGTACTGTGTGTTTTTGTGAAGTGTTTACTTTCTTTTTTAATTGAGTATACATAAACGTCTTATATGACAATATTAAATCAGGCCTGTATTTAGGATCCTCTGTGGGAGAGTTTGTTTTTATGAAATAGTTGACTTTCAAAACCAAAAATTAATATATATTTAGACGAGTGGACCTGATTTTGTTTTTCTATAAACAATTTTAGCCATGATTAGGTTCATTCGACCATCCCCAGTCCCCATAAATACGGGCCTGGTTATAGTTATCAAAGAACTAATGCTTGAACTTTATATCAGAGTTGATTGTTGTCACATGTTAAAAATAAATATTAGCAAACAAATGCCTTTTGGTTTTCATTTTAATTGTTTTTAATTGTTTATTAATGTAACAGTATTTATGATTGGTGTACTGCATCTTTATGGATAATGCCAAAATAATTGCAAAAAACGGCTCTAGGACAGTGACCTTTATTAACATCACTTTGCTTCAAGTAAGTAACACACACCTCAGTGGACCTGTTAGGTTATTTCCTGTTGAAAACTGGTACATCAAAGGTTGTGGTACGTGCTATCGTGTTTATGAGAAAGTGCACATAAAAGATGTAACTTGAGTACAATGTCGGCATCCACGGTTATTAAAAACCATTATGTTCTATGTTTTCATGCATCAGTTTCAGATTTCAGCTTTTCTCACTTAACTCGAGGTTATTGTACTATCCTACAAGAAGTGTTCTTTGATGAAATGTTGCCTAAACGGGGCACAATGCTGACTGACTGATTACGCAAATGAGATTTGTGATCTCGTATTCTATAAATGGGTGACTACAGTACATATAAAAATAGCAGGTGACGTCTATATTCTAAATTTTTTGTTTAATTTATAGCACATTATTTCATGTCTGTAACAGTACTAAAAGATGATCTCGTGTTTATAAGTAGCAGATGATCTCATTGTCTACAACTAGCAGATAATCTTGTGTATATCTAGCAGACCACTCATATCAACAACTAACAGATAATATTATGGTGACTTCATATTTTATAAATTTATAGCTGTTGATCCTAAAACTTGTTTTAAATTGCCACAATCATTATACCCAACCTAATTGTTTTACTTTTTTAAGCATATATATCTGCTTGTAGTTTAGAGCAATTATGCCCAATTTTCCAAATAAAAACTTATTATTACTTTATATGGTCATGGGTCAAAAATCAAAGTTGTGAGACCAGATTAAAATTTTACATCATGAGAATTTTGCATTTAAACATTTTGATTGTATATTCAGCTAGCACATTGCTAGACCAACATTGAGGCCTACGTCTATTTGATATTATTTTGTACAGAACGACCAGTCATATAAAGATGTGTAGGGCCTACTACATTTTTTAAAGCATAACATTTTGGTATTTTTAGTCCTGTTTCTCTAACTTAACACACGCATAGATCTATAGACAGGATCATTGAAAAAAACCTGTCATACATGTAGGGCGAATGTCATCTGGTGAAAGGACAAGCTCATAAAATTAATGATCTTTTTCTAGGGTCGGACAAACGTCAGATCATTGAAAATCGACCCTATGTACTTGCATAGACTACATTAATCCAGTTATATACAACCCAAACCCCCTTTTAAAGGATTTAACAAAGGCTGTGGTATGTGCTGTAATGTCTGGAAAATTGCATATAAAATATGAGAAGTGGGTTTCCTCTCTCAGATTAACACCAAGTTGTCCTGGACAGGCAGTCGAGACAGCTGGAGCGTGATCATTACAGATGTGCTTGAAACTTAATTGGATATAAGCACGTAAATCATTTATAACTAACTAAATTTTTTTTTTTAAACTAGTGCAACTAGTTGTGTTGTTTTTCTCGTCACAACAAGTTTGTTGTTTTTTCGTGGGAAAAAAAGTCTGCTTTCTCTCAATTTAATTTGATCTTGAAGGGTAGTCCACCAACAGTAGACGTCTGGGTATGAGTAGATGCATAACACGACATCGAACATTACGTTTATCGTTGATGAACTACTTGGAGGGCAACTTTAGTGTTCGGAACACATCGGAAGATTACGAGATTTCCGGCGACAAAAACGTTTTTATAGACTAATAATCGTTAAACTCGTTTTATGTGGCGTAGCAAATGAGGGTTACCACATACTAGTATGCAGTTGCTGAACAGTTTATTTCAACAAGCTCAGCTGGCGTGCTGTTACTGTGTTGTCCGTAGTTGTCACTGAATATGTCAGTTTGAAATATCACATTTCAAACCCAAGAAATGATGCAAGTGTTATTATTTTAAGAGGTAACCTGAAAAGTATCCCTCATATTTAATTCTAATGTGACTAACTGAAGCATCCTCCACAGCCGCAGCGCAAAACATTTTATTATTAAATTTTATGCATGATTAGGCCCCTATCATGGGCTATTTTCCGTTCCAGCCAGTGGTACATGACTGGTTTATCAAATTCTGTGGTGTGTGCTATCCTGTCTATGGGATATTGCACATAAAAGAACCCTTGTTTTTGGTAAGAGTAACTCATGAAGTGGCGACAGGTTTCCCCTGAGACCATGTGTCAATATAACCATGCATCTGGCGTCCAATAACTGCTGATTTATAATCGATGTGTTTCTAGTGACATCATTAAATAAAGCAAACTTTACTTTTTTATCAATTGAAGTGTAATTATACGAATAACTGAGAGGGGGGATTATTCGGATCTCTTGGCGGGTGGCCTGATACTGTGGTGACTTTTAAACTAACGTCATATAAGTTCGATTATTTCATTATTTATAGGCAAAAACGAAAGCTCTAGCGTAAAGGAAACTTTTATAACTTTGTTAACAAATGAATTATCCCAAAATATTGTTTTGAACTTTTTAAGACAACATAACAACTACAAGCGTAGAATTGTAAAATCCAATAATTTTCATGGAAAACAAATAGTTGCCCTTCAGACTCGAAGTGAGTTGTGACATGGACGAGTACACTGAGCCCGAGAAGTGAACATCACAGACAATCAGTCTAAACTCGTCTATAAAATCATTCAAGTTACCGTACTTAAAACAGAAACATTTCCATAGTTTTAAAATTCAGCAATCGCATTGTGCCTAAAGTCAACTGGTTATATACTTGGAAATTCCCATAACAATTACTGGTACCTCATGTCCATGTTTATCTATATAATGTCTATGGAATGCAGGCACAGTACGTTATTTATTTTTCAGGTTATTACAACTTCGCCTGAACACAGTATACTGGTTTCGTGACACCATTGTGACTTGTTTGTTTCAATGACGCAACTGCATGTGGAAGTTGGAAAAAGCCAACATGCCATGCCTTCTAGCATCCTCTGTTGGGACCAGTGGGTAATGCTAAACAACACAACCAGCATGTATATCGACTACCTCTGGACACAGATAGAACAGCTTGATATTTCCTACTGGAAGTGGGTCCTGTGGGTTGTCTATCCAGTAATTATATCATTCCTTCTTCCATGTATATTACTTATTTTTGTGTACGCATCAACCTTGTTTTTGATTATTTACCGACAACGACACAGACTGCGAGATGCATATGCTCGAGATTTCTGGGATGGGGCTCGAAAGACTATTGCCGTGTTTTGGGATGGTCAAGGAAGAATTTGGAACGGTTTGTATAATACATAGCTTTAAACACTTCAAAAGAAAGATTTTAAATGTTCTGTTTTTTAACTTTAAATTTAAGCAAATTTCAATTATGATAAATGATAATTTTTTTCTCTTAGTGCTTAAATTAATGGTTCATGATAAATACAATCTATTATTGAGATAAGACAAATCCATATAATTAATACCGGTATTGCCAGATATTGACATCTTATTGATTGGGTTTTACTTTTCTGAACAAAATCATTTTTGATGTGTGATTGATTGTTTATGTAATAACTAATATATGTTCATGTGTATGACAGCTAACATTCTGTTTAAATGTGTGCCTGGATGTTGCTATTAAATTACATATTATGATTCAGATATCCAACATCTGCAAGGAGTAGAATCTAGTGTTGGTTGAAGCATCCACCTGAGATGCATGTCATTGGGGGATCAATCCCCCACAGTAGATCTATAATTGGAACTGTTTCATTTCTCTCCAATGCAACCAATTATAGTCCATGACTGTTACATCAAAATCAGTGTTTTAGACTGTTGTTAAACCTACTGTATGTCATTTCTTTCCTGTATAGTGTATAAATGGTGTATAATACGTGCGTTTTTAGGTTATGAAGTGGTCAACATAGACAGGTTACCTGTGACCGGACCAGCTCTGTTGATATACTACCATGGAACAATTCCAATTGATCTTTATTACATAGTGGCAAGGACACTTGTGGAACGTGGACGCCATATGCGATGTGTTGGTGATAGGTTCTTGTTTAATATACCAGGTACGTATCCAGTCATCTGAAATTGTGGGGGAGTGGAATGTAGCTCAGAGGTATGATGTCCACCTGTGGCGTGATGAGTCGAGAGATCGATCCTCCACAGCGCAAAACATTTTTATGGGCAATTTTCTTTTCCAGACAGTTTATCAAATTCCGTGTTGTTTGCTATTCTGTCTATGGAATAGTGCACATAAAAGACCCCTTGCTGTTTTTCGGTAAGAGTAGCCCATGAAGTGGTGACAGCGGGTTTCCTCCGAGACCATATGTCAATATAACCAAGCGTCCAATAACTGCTGATTTATAATCCATGTGTTTCTAGTGGCGTCGTTAAACAAAACAAACTTTACTTTATCTGAAATTGCATGTAAATATATAAAATGTGTATTCTTTCTTCAGCGAGCAAATTATTTGACATTTTGTTTCGTATGGAGATACTGTATCAGTTATCAAGGAAGGTTTTTAATTTTCCTCACAGATTTAGGCAAACTTTAACAAATTATGACATGTACTGTAACCTTCAGTTATGACGGGGTTCAAGACATTTTTCTATAGCCATGTGTGTTATAAGAAGTTCACAAGATGTACAATATAATACACAGAATTGCCTGTATATGGAATGTAAAGGTTGGGTCAAAGCATGGTATAGATAATTATGCCTGATGTGGGAGATCTAAATGAATGAGAAAAGATAGGAAGAGCATATTGGTTCAGTGAGAATAATGAAGTGGGTGACTTTGAAAATACAAGTGGGTAAATATGTTGTAACTCGCCGCCTTTCTAACTAAGTATGAACAGTAATAATATGATTAACAGTATGAAGTGTATTTGCAGGTTGGCGTTTGCTAATGGAGGTGTTCCATGTTACCTCAGGGACCGTTCAAAGCTGTATTGATGTTCTTAATGATGGCAATATTCTGTGTATTTCCCCTGGTTAGTATGTTTTGTAATTTATTCCCATCATGAAGTAACCTGTCATAATAGCATCTTATATTGATTATGGTTGTAATGGGATTTGCAACTGAGGTAATTTCTACTTTTTTCAGGTGGTGTCCGCGAAGCTCTGTTTGGTGATGAAACTTATCAACTAATGTGGGGGAAAAGAACAGGTTTTGCTAAGGTGGCCTTGCAAGCCAATGTGGTGAGAATGAATAATTTGCTTCTTCAGATGTAAATATTTATGACTATACTTCGTGTCACAACATTTGTAGTATGTTTTTCATAGATAACTTTGGTTTCCTTTAACGTAGAGAAAAAAGGTAAAAAAATGTCCTATTTTTGTGTCCATATTATATAACTTGACGATGATAGATAAATATCCTGTTACCCCTCATGAGGTTTCTACAACTTATATAAGCTCTCATTTTTGTATCACTTCCAAAAATTTAAACACTAAATTGATGTTTTTTTCTAGCCAGTGATCCCAATGTTCACTCAAAACTCAAGGGAAGTTTTCAGGACGCCTGGTTTGGGTAGATGTGAGTATTTGCCGTCAATATTTTGCCTTTTTATTTTGTTTTAAAGACTGCACTTTATGACTTTCTCTGTCATTGTTTTGTAATTGTTTGCTTTGTTCATAATCATTGTTTTATTCAGGGCTAAAAAAACTAACCATGTGTTAATTTTATTGCATCTAATTAGATATTGTATTCTACATGAATTATCTGTTATCCTCAAGCGTATTTAAATGCGAAGATCCTATTTTGAGATTCATCCTGCTTAAAATGTTAATGTTGTGTTACAGACCCTAACAGCTCTTTTCTAAGGATTATTAGTTTGCCTGGTACAGAATAATCCTCCCATCCCATCACAGTTTAACCTTTAGACTACCGAATTATTTGTACAGACATTTCCCCTCTGTACCGGATTAATTTGGAACAAATACCAGTGTCAAAGGAAACGAATTTTTATCACGTATTATGACTAGAAAATTTTACTAATGCATAAAACGTAACA
>JAULBR010086037.1:0-13084 GCA_032355825.1 Melanodrymia aurantiaca
TCTATCAGGACATGTAAAACATGCAGCAGCACCTGAATTAGTATGCTCACACGTGGAAGCCGACACCAGGCTGGTGTACCATCTTTATGTATCTATTCACGAGACAAACACTACCCAGATTGCTGAACTATAATTATTGGAATGTAATATTATGTTCTTTGGATTTAGATGGCAGAAGGTGATGTTGAATATTATCACCAAAGCTGATGTCTCATGAACTATCATTTTCTAACATAAAACAAATCTAATTATGACTTAGTATCAGTATAATTAGAAAGATTATTCTCTTGAATAATGTGTTTAAAAATAATATAATTTTAATTTAAAATAATCCTTATACATAAGTATTCCTATAACTTGACCAACGGGGGTCAATTTGATCAAATAATGGTTGTGGAAATTATTCAGGTAATCATTAAATGCAAACTGCTATAAGCTCGAATTGTCTGTTCTAAGCAATTTATTGTTTTGGTCACTTTTCACCAAAATGTAGGCCACATGCCCAGGATGATGTATCTGGGGTTAACAAGTAGGTTTTGTTTTTTTTATCTACCCCGCTTTTCATAGACAAAATATAAAAATATATTTACTAAAATTATAAATTAATTTTAGGTAATTATTTTTAACCAAAAATGGCCCAAATGCACATTTTGTCACACCTATTGTCAATTAGAGTCGAATTTTTAAATCAGCACCCATTTTTACATATAATAAGTGTGTCAAATAATAAAAACCAAAAATTATAAAAATGAATGATTTTGGTAATTTGTTACCAAAATTTGGCCCAAATTTCTCGTACCTGGGGTCAATAAGAGTGACTTTTTAAATCAGCACCCATTTTTACATATAATAAGTGTAGCAAACAATAAAAACCAAAAATTAATGATTTTGGTAATTGTTTACCATAATTTGGCCCAAATGCCCATTTTGTCTTACCTGGGGTCAATAAGAGTGGCATTTTTGGAATCAGCACCACTTTTTACATAGAATAACCTTGTCAAACATTGGTCACCAAAAAGTCTGATTAAAGCCATCTATCTCTTGGAATAGTTAGTGATACGACTATGGTTAGTAGCTGAGACGTCATCGTTTTTTGGTCATTTGTGACGTATTACTCGCGGACGTTATTCGTTCCTGGATACTATAAGTCTAATTATATTTTTGGAAACAATTTTAGTCAGATATTTACATTTACTTCCACAACTATACTAGTCGTAAATGTTTTGTGAAATTTGCTACCGGCCCGTCACCTGACCTAGGATACATATGGCCCAAACCTCAATAATTTGCAATGGCATACAAAATGATTCGGAAATATGTTTCAGAGCATCTATATTTGAAAAACATCTGGATGCTGACCTCCAGACGCTCCGCAGTATGTTTCTCCGCAATAATAAATAGCTTCCGGCAAGCCTAATATGTAGTGATATCGAATTGCAAAATTAATGTTCTGTCGCCATAGCCCACAATCTAAAATCTTGTAGTTGTAGTTGTTTATTGCTTTAAGTTATACAACTCATATACCCCTGTCACACTCTACTGAGATCACACTGGCGCTCCCACTGCGACCTGCCCTGCGTCCAATAGCGTCCGACACAAACCGTTTTGACACTGAAGTTTGTATCTAATATAAATGAATGTGATGATAGTACACGATCGGTACCAGTCACATTATTTGTGTCGGTAGCTAGTGAACGCAGGGCAAGTCATAGTGGGAGCGCAAGCGTGATTGCAGTAAAGTGTGACAGGGGTATAAGCCTCTTTAGCTCACCAACACGTATTACGTATATAGGCGTTTTAGAGCATCTAATTTGCACAATTCTATGATGGAGAACCCCAAACACCCACCACAGGGATCGAGCCTGCGTCGCTCGCGGTGTCGGACATTGCCCCCATCCCTACCCCGCCTTACTAAAACTCCTAAGACCACTCAAGTTATGGTTGGTATGCTGACTGTGATAATGGTGCATGTGACTGATTGCAGGTACTACTTGTGCATACAGCCAGTTCAACTGTGGCGCTAATGACCAGTGTGTTTCCTATGACTTCTACTGTGATCTTATCAACGACTGCCTTGACATGAGCGACGAAACAGCATGTGGTTAGTATGCTATCAATACGTGCACTTGCTTACGATCTTGTCATTCCCTTTCTTCAATTGGCTACCCTGCAAGAGTCAGGATCCATCGTGTGATAAGTATCCCTATCAATATGTTCATTTTGCTTAGCATCGTGTTGCTCTGTCCTCAATATATCTACTACAAGAGAGATGAAACGGCTAAATTTAGATTCATTTGTCAATCATTAAAAAGTTTGCCTTTCGTTGTCTTCAATCTAATACCCTACCCGACTGCCGAAACATCTTGCTGTCTGTGTTATCACTAGTTGCACTTGTTTATCGTCTTGTCACTATTCTGTCCGCGATCTGCTACCCTACAAGAAATATGAAACATAGTGTCATCTGTATTCTATCAATAGTTGCACTAGTTTATCGTCTTGTGACTATTAAATAGTGACAATACTACCCCCTATAAGAGATGAAACATCGTGCCGCCTGCATACTAATCAATGTACTCCAGTCGTGTCGTTAAAAAAGCACACCTTAACTTGTATTTGCTACCATTGTGGTTGGGTTTGTTCATACTTGTTTTCAATAGTGCTTACATTTTCGTGTCACTATTTATTCATAATTTAAAATTAATAATAGGATCACATTTCAAGCATTATTATAATTATTATTCGGTTACTGTCTGTTCGTTGTGGATATGTTCTTCTATTTTCAGTTGCCAAGCCGTGTGAAAGCTATGAATGGCGTTGCTCTAGTAGCCAGTGTATTAACAGCAACAAGGTGTGTGATCTAACACCTGACTGCCGGGACGGATCTGATGAACTGGACTGTAGTAAGCATCCTTCTACACAACCCATTAGACGTTTCAATATTAACCCAGCTTTCGTTACACGCAAGGGCGGATCCAAGAGAAGGGGTCCCATGAAAATAATGAACATATAGGTCTAACGTTTTAGGCTAAGAATGCTAAAATTTGATTTGGATGCCCTTTTCACGAGATGGTCCATGTTCCATTTTCCCCTTGATCCCATTTCCAAAAATATGTTCTCGATCCGCCGTGACATGTATTATGACATTGATTGTAAATATTTCTTTTAATTCAGCGAAGATAGTTTTGTTTCAAAGCTGAACCACGGGGTGGAACAGCATCCAAACCGTTGGACATATACCAAACGAGTTAACAACATGGTCTGCAATACAAGTCCGTTGTACTAGTATCCCATAACGGCATTATGAATCAAAGTTTACTGTATCATCTTCTTCTTCTACTACTGCTTTCAGTTTCTTTATGCTCCTTGAACTTTACTGTATGTACTATTAACACAACACATCGCACAATGAACATGTCGGTTCTTTCTTTAGACATCTGCAAAGGATTTCGATGCAATGATGGAACTTGCATACCGTACAGTTGGAAATGTGATGGAGTCGTGGATTGTCCTGGAGGCCAACAGGAAGATGAAAATATGGAAATACTGTGTGGAACGATCGAGACCCTCGGTGGCAGTAAGTACGACGGTCTGATTCGAATAATAACCTGGGTCTTTTGAATGTTTAGTGTCTAAAATATTCTGCAATGTATTTACTTCAAAATGTCCTACAAGTAACAGGTAGTTCATCCTCTAGGTTTGAGGTTAACACCATGATATTATTGCAACATTTTATTGTTAATTTGCTTCAGGGCCTGTAGAACAGGAGGCTGGATGTGTCACTCCAACCCTCTCCTCCCCACCCCCTCCTATACCACCATACACTACTTTGCATATTTTTTGTTTACCAAAGTATAATTATGTATCACTTGGGGACCCAATTTTCAGTAGCTCCGAGCCACCCATCCCTACATTTATCATGATCCGCGGTCATTGAGCTTTCATTCAATCTCATTGGCCAAACGGTATGATGCCTTTGAGTTAATAGACATAATCTTAAGCGAAACAAAATCAACACAGCGTAAAATCAGATGGTAAAATAATGACACAAAATTAAATACGAAACACTAAGACTTAGTGTTGTTTATTGTAATGTACAATTAAATAATTAATTAAAACAATTATCTCAATGTTTAAGCAAATAAACAAACTGCTACATACGTTTGTATTAGTTATTAGTTATCTCTTGATCTATATATACATGTACATGTTTTTCTTTTCATCAGGAAACACTGGTTGTCATTGGAGACCAAGCGGTATGTACAATGCGATGAAAAGAGATTTCACAGGATTACAAGAGTGTGGTATGTATCCTGCCGTAGTAAATAAATTGCTGGGTAAATCTACGATTTTTTAATAGATACGAAACAAAATTATGTCCATTGGTGTCGCATTCACGAGACCACATAATATGTCTATTTTCGTCCTCATTGTCAAACTAATTCCCACATCCCCTCAAACATATCAGATGTTCTATTCTCAATGGGAAAATGTTCGTTAGATGCTTGCTTTCCCTCTGATTCAGCAGTCGTTTCATCACGTTTGTCCCACCCATTGACTGGTGAAAACTTTCAAAAAGTTCTATAGTAGACATTCAGAAGCTATTTCCAGATATGATGTTACTATCACTATAATAGTACTTGGTGGATTGCTTGTTTATTAATGTGTAAATTCTTCTTTTATTAGCTGAAAGTAAATGTGATGAGGGTTACTTCAAGTGTGCACAGAGCTACTGTATACCAGTGTCTTTCGTTTGCAACGGCATCACTGACTGCATCAACGGAGAAGACGAGCAATTGTGTTGTAAGAATGAATTGTGTTTAAATAGCATTACACGTGTTATTATTTATTTAAATGTGTTTGTATATTATAATTAAGGTGATTAAAATACACTTGAATATTATGCATGATACACTATATACTAGAATATTTAAAAAATGGACATTGTTTTATGTTGTAATGGTGACAGTGTGAGATTGCTTTAGTTGCATGAGATCATGCTCTAAATTCAAACAGATACGGACTAAACTAAATATCTACAAAAGAAACACGTGAAACAGGTACGGTCCCGAGTTTGAGCGGTTCTAACACGTTTTCAGGTTTAACATTATTGAAATAGAAACGTTGCATGTTCTTTCTTAGTGTGTCAATACCCGGTATGTCCAATGCATTTCTGTTCATCCACATTGTTGAGTAGGTAAATGTCAACTTACACCTACAATAATGTCTTTTGTAACAAATTCCACAATGGTACATCTTACTGTCACCAGATGCCGCTTTATAACGCAACATATAGGTCCGTAACATAATTATATTAATATATTATAATACAAGTACATATTCATACAACTTCCATGCCACATTATAGAAAAATCATTACGGGTAAGTGATGTTCTATCCAGCGTCTTTAAACATCAGCTATCAAAGTGACACGTTGGAATAAAAATATAATTATAATTTTTATATTTCAGCTTACTACAAATGTCCTGGTTACTACAGATGTCGGAAGAGCACGAAGTGCATCCATCCTAGAGATGTATGTAATGGAAACTTCGACTGTCCCGAGGGTGATGACGAGATCTTGTGTGATATTATCTGTCCTCCTGGCTGCAGATGCTTTGGTTCGGTGGTTAAATGTCAAGGTCCATATATGGCCAATGAAACACTCAGTTACTTTACCCGTAAACTAGAATTTTCATCATCTGATATAAAAAATATCAGTGAAAATATATTCTCTGGACTTTACCTGCTCGTTGAACTAAACATGTCTAAGTGTGAACTCACCGCTTTTAAGTGGAACGTTCGAGAACTGAAAAATTTGGTTTCTCTAGACCTTAGTGAAAACAATATTAGAGAACTGCAAGTGAATTCATTCAGTGGACTTGACAACCTCAGACGACTTGATCTCTCAGAAAATCGACTGTTGTCTTCAATTGAAGATGGGACATTCTATAATCTTCCTAAGTTGACAGAACTCAATATGGCATTCAGTGGCATGCAGATGTTGTCACGTAATATGTTCATAGAACTTGTGAATCTCAACATGCTAAACATGTCCTACTCTAAACTAACGTTCATTGCAGGTCGTGCATTTGAAAGCCAAATAAATCTGAAGATCTTGGATCTAGATTCAACTATTATTCCCAAATTTGAAGACATATTTGTAGGCCTTGATCGTCTTGAATATCTTCGAACAGGCACCTTCGCACTCTGTTGTGCACAGATCCGACCACCGAGCATAACTGATGATCAATGTTTTGCACCTCTAGACGAATTTTCGTCATGCAAGGAACTGATGCAAAATAATGCCCTGCGAGCATTCATTTGGATTCTGGGTGTGTCTGCTCTGGTTGGCAACTCTGTGATTGTTGTTTATAGATTATTTTTTGACAAATCACCCTTGTCAAAAGGATGTGGATACTTCATACTAAACTTAGGACTTTCGGACTTTTTCATGGGTGTGTACATGATTACCATTGGAACCACAGACATGATGTACCGAGGAAAATACCTATGGATCGCGGACGAATGGAAACAAAGTCCATGGTGTAAAATGGCTGGATTTCTTTCCACTCTGTCATCTGAGGCGTCCACGATGTTCATCTGCTTAGTGACTCTGGACAGATTTCTGGCGATAAAGTTTCCGTTTGGTAACGTGAGGTTCAACAACAGGTCTTACATTGTTGCCTGCATCATTGCATGGTTTCTCGCTGTAACCATGGCTGGTGTTCCGCTGCTTCCTGCAACAATCCACTGGAACTTGTATGGCACAAACAGCGTTTGTTTGGCTCTACCTCTGTCGACTGAAAGGAAACCAGGATGGCAATTCTCTGTGGGTGTCTTCATTGGCTTTAATTTCCTTGCTTTTTCATTCATTGCTGTGGCACAGGTTGCTATTTATCGCGCCATGAAAACGACGTCTTTAGTTAGAAGCAAGAAGCGCATGGCACAAGATAGAGCAGTTGCAAAAAAATTGTCACTTGTGGTACTTTCTGACTTTCTCTGTTGGTTTCCAGTCGGAATTATGGGTAAGTACTATTTTACTGGTAACTACATGTATAATAATAAAATTTTAAGGCAAGAAGTATTTTAAGAAAAAGTGTTCACATAATTTGTTTTTCCTAAAATTAAATCGAATATCAAAACATGATTTACAAAAGTCTCAGTATGTTATGTGTACATGTAGTGCAATACTGTTTCAAAATCAAACTAAAAACAGAATTATCATTAATTGTGTTCATTATTGTTTGTTTTCTTACATTCGTTTCTTCAAAAATACCATGCTTATTGGGGTATCAGATCTGCTATACACGTGGAACGTAGTGCCGCACATTTATAAGCGTACATGTAGACCTGCCTGAGTTTCGATGAGTCAAATGATCTTCAGTGGACCCGTTGGGTTATGTCTCATGATCTACGACTATTCCAACAAAGACCTTGGTTTGTGTTATCCGGTATGTGGGAATGTGCAAACAAAAGAGCCTTTGCTGTCATTCAGTGAGAATAGCCTTTGTAGCGACAGTGAGTTTCCTATGTGATCAAAGATCTATATAATCGTGCATATGACTTCCAATAACCGCTGGTTAAATACAAGTGCTTTCCAGTGGCGTCGTTAAATATACACAATGTGTCTTATATCATCTACTATACTGCATTATTTGAGTATGATTGTGTTTTATGGGTTTTTAAGTTATAGTACAGGTCACTATTTCTTCTGCTCCCATAGTTGACGTATACATGTCGCGACTTATGACATACCTTAGACCACATTTATTATTCTTCATTATGCTAATTTAAAACAAAAATGTGAGTAACAGACGCTGTATATCATGGTTATAGCATTCAACGACAACTCAACACGTTCTATACTGAGTCAAATGAAACCATAACCTTACGTTGGACACAACAGGCCTGAATAGTTTGGCTCTACTAGTCTACCAACAAATTCATCAACCCATAATAATTTCCTTAGATTCACCATAGGATGTGATATTAGTTTGGTTCTGGTACAATTACTATGTTTACTGTGAGTTGTAAGAGCATAATTATCGTTATGTCAATACTATAATTATATCATCGAATTAACTTCTTTCTGAAACGATTGACTATTTACAGGATTGCTTGCACTAGGTGGAGTTCCTATTACGGGAGATATATACGCTTTCATTGCCGTGTTCATTCTGCCAGTAAACTCAGCTCTCAACCCATTCCTGTATACAATATCATCATTACTACAGAGACGGGTAAGCGCTTAATGATGATTATTCGTTCTTGTATATATTCTCGGAATACATAAAAAGGCTTGTAAGAGCTAGATCAATTCGTGTGGGCATCATCATCATAATTAAATTATATTCAATAATGACTTTAAGCTCTCAATTCCTGATAGAACAATTTCTAAATGTTTGTCATGCATGCAACAAAAGCATTTACATCATACATGCAAACAGAAATACCATCACATTAAATATTCAGAGAACAGTTTTTGCATACATTATCATCAATTATATCTTCAAAAAGATGTAAGCATTCAATACATCCTGATATATAATATCGTTATGTCTGTACAAATTAAATACATGTTCAATGTCTTATTGTGTGCATTAAATTACTATAACACATTCAAAACTGGATTTAATACTGAAACAATCAAAAGATTATTATTAGTATTATCATCATACATTCAAAATTAATATCTTATTCTTTTCAATGCAATACAAATTCCAGGATTGCTGTATTAATCAATAAAATATTTTACGTTCAGCAAGAGAAATCCAAGACAGATGCCAATGCTATGGAAACAAAACCTAAATCATTTACAAGTGACGTTGATCGTAAGTGACATTATTTTCTTGCATGTATTAACATATTTACTAGTTAATACAGCACATGTTGAAATAAGTGAGCATAATTGATATTTCAATAACTAGATCTAACAAACATATTATGCTATCGGAAATACTTTTAATTATACTGCAACATTCATAAGAGTGTATCATGGTCAATTTCAAAAACATCTAGACTATGTCGAATACGTCTAACTATGCCATTTGTCGAATATCGAATATTGTTAATTATACCATAATTATTAAGATACGTCTAACTATTCCATCTGTAGACCATATCGAATGCTTCTAACTATATGGCAACAGCGGGTTTCCTCTACAACCAAGTGCCGATATAACCGTGCATTTGACACCCAATAACCACTGATTAATAATCAACGTGTTCCAGAGGTTTTGTTAAACAAACGTTATCTTCATCTGTGTAATCATTGCAGTTTCGGACTACACTGTTTCGACAGCAAAGCGAAGCAGGATGGTCTCTGTCGGGTGCCCGGACAAGAATATGCAGCAACTGTCTTCGTATCTGCGAACAGTTTCAATCACAGATGCTGCCACCACTCTGGGAGCAGTTGCAGAAGCGCTGGAGATTCTACAAGAAACTGTTGGAAAACATGAACAGCTTACAGGCTCAAATGTATTTGTTGCTTGTCACCAGGTAATTAAAATCTCACAGGCTCAAATGTCAACTCTGATCATTCATTTTGTATTACAGAGAAGAGACGTAACCACGCCTCCCACAAGGGAGATAACTGAATGTTGATACCTTGGTCAAGCCATCCCTTATCTAATAAGGCAAACTGATGTGTAACACATAATTATGTTTGTTGATCACTCTGTTCATTTCTCACTTGCTTTCTCGCTTGGGATTTCGTTCATCGCTGTTACATGGATAGTGACTACTTTATTATACCTAAGCCGACAGTTAGTCTACGATAAATTATCATAATATGATCTGCTGGATTAGTAGGATATGATAATATTATTATCATATCCTACTAATCCAGCAGATGACTACTGTTAAACGTACAATGTACACAATACAGAAAATGGCCGCATGTACAGTGTATACTATCTAAAAAGGCAACTTTTGCAGTAATATAATTACAGAAGTTTTACACAGTATAATACGTGTAGTTGACTGTAGTTGTAATTTATTTTATTAAATAATTATTTACACATTTTCTTTAACTGAACCGTTTGAACTTCAATGTGTTGTAATAGTAGTACATGTGTTCCAGTAGTATCGCTAAACAAACTGTTTTAACTTGCAGGGTGTGATTCAGATCTGCTTTGACGTCGGCGCAGTTGACGAAGGCCACACTTTATCACAAGACCAAGATCTTTTGGAAATGCTGTTCCAAGAGTTATTAAGAACAAATAGGATTACACATTAAACTACGCCGTCATTTATGACAGGTCCACTGTGGCTTTGAAACTCACCTGGGTGGGCGATTATTTACTTTATACAATAAGAGGTAGTACATTTACTAGAGCAGTACATGCTCATCCTTCGTGAACACAGAACTATCCCTGGGACTTGTTTTGATTCCATCTAAAAGTGACAGGCAGTTTATGGAAGAAACATTATGAGATGAGGGTAGACCTTTTTCATGTGCTTGGTATGATATAGATTTGATACCACTAAATGATATTTAAAAGAAAGCGATTTAGCATAGGATTGGGCCAGAGTAACTGCTTGACAAATGCCGCCCAAATCTGGGCTAGTAATACACGATAGTCAAATAGTCTGATAAGCTTAATAAGTTTCCCCCATGATATTTAAAGTTAATCAATAATTAAAATACCAGGTAGTGGGATTAACTATAAACTATGTTACCAATCAGATCGTGGATTAGAATGCTTTGTGGAGCAACAAGTTGGTTTGTAAAATACTTATTCATTATTATTATTATTATTATTATTATTATTATTATTATTATTATTGTTATTATTATTATTACTATTACTATTACTATTACTATTACTACTATTACTATTACTACTATTACTATTACTATTTCTATTATTATTTTATTACTATTACTATTATTACTATTATTATTAGTAGTAGTATTATTAGTATTATTATTATTATTATTATTAGTATTACTATGTGTACTGTATATATAAAATTAGCGATATTTATATCATTGTTGTCTTGATGCCGATCAATTACACTAATTAACCAGTCAGAATGACGTAGAAAAGGTGGCACTGCTAACTCAGGGATCATGTAACTGCACGTCATTTTGTTTAAAACCACTCTCTTTTTTTAAATCGTTTTTCATTTTAAATCAATAATAATAATATACTTCACATGCATCTACATGACTTACATCAAAGCAATGTATGTGTATGCAAAGTAGTTCCTCAGTGGATAAAGCAGCCTAATTAGGTACGATATTACTAAGGATAGATCACAGTTATGTACATTATATATTATATTATATATGTATGTATACACACGCACATAATATACAAACCTACGTAGTCATGTCATCTGTTCATATTGAATATCGTGAAAATCCGTTTGACGGGCTGCACCGAAAGGCGGTCTATTTATAGATTGCTTGACCAAAAATGACGAAAAACAAGTAGGAATCGTTTTTTCGTATCGAGTATGCACAGTGCAGACAACGATCATTTTGCACTGTAGGGACCTACATGTACATGGCAACATTAAATGATGTGCAATACAATTACATACGTAAATGAGCCACAGAATTTATACACACGATAGAGTTGTCAAAGTTGCGTCTGCTTCGATATCACTCTCCACCTGTATTTTGTATATTTGTATATATTGTTTATATTTATATATATATATGTAATGTATGTATGTATTATATTTATTTATGCTGATAAGTTTTTACAACTTAAGGCAAATAAAGAACTTGAACTTGAATATGATCACGTGACACACGTACTACAGTAGACTGGTGAATACATTTTATGTGTTCACGAATTATGTTAATCGGAGTGTAAACTTTTGTTTGTTAATTTCAATAGTAAATTGAATGAGGTAAACTATAACTTTATTAAATCTATCTTGCGCAGAAGCCATTTCTGGTTAGTAGCCCGGTAAATGATATAAAGAGGATACTTTGAGTAAAACGTTTTCTCGCTCAAGTAGTTGTGTTATATTGTTGTCGCACAGTATAGTTACCTTATAATGTTGTTATAGAAACTTACTTTTGTGCCTTTATGTAAACTTAAGTGATGTAATGTTATGTTCGTAATAAAAATATCTTGCTTTGGAAAAAAATGCATACAGTTTTTAAATGTTTGTCGTACAATATTTCCATAAACATACTTTAGTACACATATCTTGTATTATCTTTCTTCAGCAAGTACTATATTTACTTAAAAGCCTATTTGTTTTGGGAGACGGGATTGATCCTGACCTTCGACCCATCGAACCACAGACGGGGACCCATTGGGTTATGTCCCGTTCCAACCAGTAATCCCCGAATGGTCTATCAAATGCCGTGGGTTTGCTCTCCTTTCTGTGTGGCAGAGCACATAACAGATCGCTTGCTTTTATTCAGTAAGAGTAGCCTAAATGTAGGCGACGCCAGCGGGTTTCTTCTATGACCAAGTGTCGATATAACCGTACATTTGACATCCAATAACCGCTGATTAATAATCAATGTGTTCTAGTGGCAGGCGTCATTAAACAAGCAGACGTCTATCACAGCCTATTTTCCCATTGCTCCATTTCGTGAAGGCTTGTCGAAGGGCATTTTGGACTGAGGTGGGGCAACTTTGTATTTGGGGTGTAGGGCATATAATTATATATACATGTACATGTACTAGGAAAAATCTCAAATAGGTTTTAAATCTTCTTCTTCTTCTGCGTTTCTAATTTTATCTGCAAACAAAATTTACTACATAAAAAGGTTTTTAAATGGAGTCTAAAGTCCACCAGGCCTTGATTTACATAACAAAGCATATTTTCCAGGTAGATCTAAATTACCTTAAACCAGATCATGACATGGCTAACACACACATCATATCGTAAAATAGCCTCTGAATATCTGTCATTGAACTATTTTTATCAGTCCATGAACGGTATAGTCCTGATGAGCCAGAAGAACATGGCGTTGTTTACAATCAGCATATTATAATGATCATGTTATATAATATCTCAGACGATGTGATATGTACACATATAATTATATTATATAAATTTGTTCTTCTCAAAGTTTAGTTAGTAAACAAGTGCTTGGAATTCGCCTCAA
>JAULBR010086048.1:0-13083 GCA_032355825.1 Melanodrymia aurantiaca
TGACCATGTGTCAATATAACCATGCGTCTGACGTCCAATAACCGCTGATTTATAATCAATGTGTTTCTAGTGGCGTTAAATAAAACAAACTTTTACTTTTTTTTAATGTAGACTGTGTTTCTCGACTGGTCCGCCGCTATTCATCCATGCAACAATAAGCGATGTGGTCCAGTCGACGGGGTTGGATATTGTCGTTTGCATGTTGCCTCTTTGGCTTCATCTACGTGACGCATTATGTACAGAAGGAAATCAAATGGAGCACCTGCTGGCAAGACAATTCGATTACATTCACACCAAGATCCACCCAGAACGAAACGCGGGCTGGTAAGCTGTTTGTTTATTTGGGTAATATCGTGCAACGCATGCAGCACGAAACTGACATTGACATCAACAGTTCGGCTCGTTCGGAGGCCTGTTCAGAGAACAAATATATCGCAAGTTCACGCCTGACTGGATTTTGTACCAATATTAAATGAATGTGATATGATAGAACACGATTGGTACCAGTTAAATAAAATACACGCGAGTTTACGCGAAATATCGCATCTCTCAACACGCCTCAAAGTATACAATTAATGCATGCAACAAATAGAATACTGTAATGCGGTTTGACATTTTATTTAACTGTTTCTGTTCTAGACTTATAGTTAATTATTAACAAGTCTATGATTAGAATATGATGTTCTGCTTTAGGGCAGTGGTTTTCTGGTTGCTAAATCAATGGAAGGTGATCTGTTATTAGGCTGTTAGTATTTGTGCAACATATAACTATAAAAATTAGCGTAATTTGCCGTAAAGTGAGTCGTGGGCCATGAAGAGCAGTCCATGAAGACATTTGTATTAAAGTACATGTATAAATTAATTATAGAGGACACTGGACACGACATGAGGATATTACTTCGCTATGGTTGGCTTTACACATTGTTACTATCATTTTGGATGACCAGAAACATGTAGAATAAACGTGATGATATTGTAAGCCATAAGATATAACTAAATGTAAATATTAATAATAATAAATGCCAGAAACATGTTACAAATAGCAGTTATCTTTACACTCGGGAGTGAGGCAGCTCGCTTCAAATGACGTCACATGCATAAGGCGAACAATAATTTGTTTTTCATTTTATCAAAAGATAATCAGCACAATGCATTGTGTTCAGCATAAAGTTTTATTAATGTATTAAGAAATAAATACATACATACATTCAAGTTGTTGAATACATAAATCACCGACTGGAATACCACCCAAAGACATTACAAATTGTGCCAGCACAAAATGCAAAATCATTTCAAATATACACGAAATGTGAAAACATGACATTTACACACAAACATCATAATGTGCAAAATTGTTATTATGAAGTTTAGATAGAAATCCGACAATTTAATACAATTAAGTATTTTTAATTATTACATGATATGTTATATTTTGTCTGTTATGAATGAATATATTGCTATCAAAATAGTTCTGGATTGATGTCTCGGTTTAGCTGCTAAAAAGAACTATTGAGTTTAAATGGATGCCACTGTATTTAGTACCATTTACACATCAAGTAAAACAATCCTGTTAGTGTTACTAGAGCCTTTTCACTTATTACAATGACATTTCTTTACATTTTCTTGCTTAGAATATAACTTTCTTTATATCCAATGTATTTCTTGTAATCGAAATGTTTGTAGCACATGTACAATTATTTAGTATGATACAAATTATTTTACACAAAAGTACTCATTAAGCTACTATAACAATGTCGATGACTAGAAACATATTGGATATGTATTGATATTGTGAGCAATAAGATGTAAGCAAAGGTAAATTGTATGTTCACATACAGTGGCATCTGTTATCAAACTCGAGAGTGTATCTTTAATTAGAGACAGTTTCCTCATCAACCATAATTCACAAGGTTTCTTGGCAGGAATATTTTGTTCAGAAAAAAAGTAAAAATCAATGTATGTAACAGACATAACGATGTGTCATACAGTAATGTTTGTATTGAATAGCCAGATTTATACGTTTCTGCAAAACATTATTGAACGGTAATTAATGGGAGTAATTAATCATCTATTTATAGAAATACATCACGCAAACACAACAGAGAGGTAATACGATCGTGTTGCAGAATCCAAAGAACTACATTCACTCGATATTGATGAAAAACAAAGTACATCATTCTATGTTAATTGTTTCCATCTGTTTGTTTCTCTGTATTTTTTACATGGAGAAAAGCAAATTTTTTCCGCCAAGTTGCTCGCATTTGTTTGTCAATCTGTTTGTTTGTCTGCATTGTCTGCTCAACACCTCACAGATGACTGGACAGAGACCTTTTAGTGGTTACAGTCACCAGATCTTAAAACATTATTTTTATAAAAACTTGGGCAACGGTAAAATTGAAATAATAGTTCGACATGTTTTAACATATCTTCTAAGGGTTTAAACCAATGATGCTCGAACTTCACATACCGGTAAATATCCTAGTGTGGGGAAGGATCATCGTGTTAAAGTCACCAGATGAAAGGTCAAGGTTATTGGGGGAAATAACAATTTCGTTTTCTGAAAAATTGCTTACAAATTTGGATAGTGCATACTAATGCAAAAAACAAAGATTGTATTTCATTTTATTATCCAATGGCATCACGGTCACAAAAATGTGTTTACAAATTAATTTTTTTCAAACTGTTTTTGTGGAATTTCTTTCAATCAATTATTCTGCAGTCACTGGATGGAGCGTGGAGAGGGGATAATGATTGTAAGAGTTCTAGTTGAGGAGTATTGATGAATGATATGAATGTAATCAAATAAATCTGTTGAAGATGATAAACCATGACATATATACGTGATAATGGGTTTGACAATAAAACATCTCAATAACGCTAATAATAGTGCAGAAAACTAATAATCTGCACACCATGCATCAGTCTTTCAGATAGTAAACACACAACCAAAATTAAATGAAAAATTAACCTGATACAAATAATGAAATAATGTACAGAACATGCAAATGAAAAGCCTGAACCAGCAGGCAAGTCATTGATGATTATATACAACTACAATTGTACAATCTCTAACATGATTATTATATACAGTTGAGACAACCTTTCTCATTATTGTTCAAACTCTAACATGATTACATAGTCAAGATGGTCCTCATCGGGCCAAATAAAAAAATAAGTTTGGTTCTTGCGCAAATCTTCTCTTATATTTGGAGGCCAAATTTTAGGATAGATAGGCATCATATAAATTTTGTTTTTCATAAATATATCTGTACACTATCTATACTACAATAAAACCGGAAAATCCCACTTTCACTTTCGGAATGTTTAGTAATTTTAGCTTCAAAACATGTTTGCAAAAAACATCAAACCGAAAGCAGATTTTTTCTTCTTTTTTTGGTTAAAAACTTTAGGGTCGCAGTTTTTCTAGGATCAGTAAGATAACCAGAACCACACATATTATTTTGTTTGATCTCATCATACAAACTCTATCTAGTCCATTACAGACATCAGTAATCTTCACCTACTGTATGTATCTGCAGTTTTTAGTATTACATGATTCATATAAATCTATATGGAAATTAAAATTCCCAATAACTTCCAAAATCCCAATGTGAGTTTTTTAAAGCGCAGCTTAGTGAATTATCAGTCTTTTCAATCGAAAGAGCCAAAACAGTTTGTGCATTTGTACATGTGATCGGAAACAGTAATAGCCAAATAAGACAAAACCTTGTTTACCTAATCACTGCTCTATTTCCAAAATTAGAGTATAATCAAAACCTAACATTCTTCCAGTACCACATTCAGGTAGCCACAAAAGAGAAACAAATTTGATCAATATTATATCCAAACTTACAAGGTTAGTAAAAACATACAAGTGGCTAAAAATGTATTACAAATACTTGACATACATGTAGTTATTTGGTATTCCACTGGGCTACCTGCACACACTAAAACAGTAGCCCAGGAACAAAATCTGGTATCCCATGGTTGCTTGGCATGAGATTTATCCAATCCTGATTTTATGTGTATAGCACTTATGACCAAAATGTTTAATGTCGATGAAATAATGCATTCTAATTTCCATAAGTATGCAAAACCCGTTCAAACCATGCCATTTTACTGCTCTTTTCATCTTCAACTGTACATACCTTTTTGTTACATATTTCTGTGTATAGCACTTATGGTCGTCACCTTGTTTAGAGCTCAACACCGTCGTGGAAGAGACAGTAGCCGGACACTAATAACAAAACAGCTGTATCAGCTGAAACACACAGTCACTCTTGTAAGAGATGTTTGACACGAACCAATTCCCCACCATTTGTACGCTTCACGAATTACCACCTCAATTCTTAGAGAATACGTCTTCTGCTTGTACCCTTCACCCAAATCAAAATAGTTACCTACATTGTCTTGTCAACTTCTTATGTACTAGTATTTGCATGTCTGTAATTTATACGAAAATTACAATTATGTAAATAATTACTAGTAATGATGTGTGTTGAATAAAACAACAATTTCTCTTTCACAATGCAAACATTACATATCGTGAGACGATAGTTTTTTCCAAATCGTACAAATTTACACTCATGAATATTACCTTTTTTTACAGTATTCCAGTAAAATAGCAATAGGAAATAACCGTCTTTGTTCACAACAGAACATTATTCTTTTGTTATAAGCACCATGATTAAGAATTGGCCAGAGTTCTGAACGTAGCCCCTTCGCAACTATCCATATCATTGTACTTCGTTGCGCCACCTCTGAGATGGGTGGTGGTGTCAATGTTAATATGGGGGGATTGGGGTTGAAAAAATACCCATCTTTGGGTTATAATGCAGATGGAGTGACGTTTACTCTCAGAAGTACTCATCCAAATCGAAGCCTTCTCCTGATTGGTTCTCTGTGGACGTTTGACCGACATCTTCGTCACTGTCGTCTGACTCGGAGACCTGCAGGTCGTGGTTGATGTCGGTTCCCGTTCCTTGAACCTGCGCCTCGCTCGCCTGTGCTGCTAGCGTACTACTCATGAAGAACTCTGTCGGGTCAAAGCTGTTCTCATCGTCATCCATGGTCGGGGCTGGCAGAGTGGAGCCGATTGGATAGAAGCTCTGAGAATATGTTGAGTCGTAGTCCTGTGATTCGTCGTAATACTGCGACACCTCGACCGATTCCGTTTGCTCGTCCTCACTCTCACTCAGTTTCACTGAAAACAAGAAACATAAGATTACATCAATATATTCTTTAGTACCCAGGTTGCGAACAGAACCCAGGTCTCGAATAGTACCCGTAGTCTCGAATAGTACCCGTAGTCTCGAATAGTACCCGTAGTCTCGAATAGTACCCATGGTCTCGAATACTACCCGGGTCTTGAAAAGTACCCAGGTCTCAAATAGTACCTGGGTCTCAAATAGTACCTGGGTCTTGAATAGTACCAGAGTCTCGAATAGTACCCAGGTCTCGAATAGTACCCAGGTCTCGAATAGTACCCAGGTCTCGAATAGTACCAAGGTCTCGAATAGTAACTGGGTATCGAATAGTACCCAGGTCTCAAATAGTACCCAGGTCTCAAATAGTACCCAGGTCTCGAATAGTACCCGCGTCTCGAATAGTACTGATGAAAATCTGATTCATCTGCACTGTTTGTTTGCTCCTCATAGCTCCACTCACTTATAACAGATAATTGTGACTTTGCAAAAAATCCAATCTTATATAGTCCTAGTAATCTAAGCCTAATAATTGCATCTCGATCATCAGCTTAATAGAATAAACTTTTGATATCATTAACCAAACCTTTTCTGACATCTTATAATGCAATTTGATCTCAACATGCTTTGGCTGACGAGAGAAACGTCAAATTTTCATCACCAAAATAATAACAACCCACATCAACGTGAAGAAAAAATTCCAAATCGTAAATCTCTTTAACAATGAATGAATGATTTGAAGTTTAAAGTCGCTTCAGGATTATTTCACCTATATGCGACCTATTTAACAAGAAGTCTTGTCAAATTTGCATTACTTTCCCATTACTGTTATTAGCCATATTCATAATTATCTGTAGAAAGGGTGATTCAAAACTAAACTACTATAATACAACAGAATATTACCAACTCCTACTATACTAGTACTACTATTAAGAGCATATTACCAATTATTATTATATTAATATTTAACAGCATATTACCAATTATTTCCTCTTCGTTTTCGTCCTCGTCGTTGTCTGACAACTGCATCTCCTGCTCCATGTCATCCTCATTCTCGTTAGCCGAGCTGTCAATTAGTCCCTGCAGAACACACACCAGAACATCCAATCAAATACATTCACAAGAGAAAACCTGCACAACATCAACGTTCACTCCCACCTTGTATTAACCCTTTAAACAAGGTTTGTTCAAACAGTACAGTTTGTTTAACGACACCACTTGAACACATTGATTATTAATTAGTGGTTATTGGACGTCAATGCAGTTATATTGACACTTCGTCACAGAGGAAACCTGATGTCGCCATATAGACTACCCTTACTGAATAACAGCAAGAGATCTTTTATGTGCACTTTGCCAGACAGGATAGCATAAACCACAGCCTTTGATAGACCAGTCGTGGATCACTGATTGGAATGGGAAATAACCCAACTAGTCGACTAAGGAAGATTGATCCTTTGGCACATCGAAACTCAGGCGGATGCTCTTGTGATGGGCACATACAAAAGCCTTAGATTTAGCATGAATCGTTGTTGGAAAGAGAAAAATACAAGTCAAGAAGATCTCAAGTAAACGCTCTAACCACTAAGCTAGATTGTGCTTGAGAAAGAATAAGACACCATTTTCTAGTGCAATCAACTGGTAGAATGATGCTAGAAAGCAGTGCTAGAAAAACCATCTATCACATTTCCCTATGGTAATGTGCCCTTTTCATTGGTTAATTAGTTTCATCGTTCCGGAGGTAGATTGTTACCTGTTATTAAGTCGTTCTATAAGCAATGCTGTTGCTACATGTATAATTTTACATACTAATTTTACGTCAGCTGAGATGAAGCAGTGACATCACGGCACCAAAGTGTTCTGTAGAAATGCATTTTGAATTTTAGACTAATATTATAAGACTGGTATCATTATCAGACTGATTGCACTACAAAATATTTCTGCAACTCGTCCTTTTATAGATCGGGTTTTTGACACTCGTTTCAAAGTCAATTCACGAGGTTCGCTTAAGTTCTTACCCATTAATTTTGTATTTAATCTCAGAAAAATCATCTACAAAAGGACTCGCCCCAGAAACTAATATACTTGCACATAACAGGCACAATTGCATATATAGATTAACTATTCAATAAATCAACAGCACAATATGCAAAACAAACAGCAAAAGCAAAGACAATGTACCCCAGCATAAGTCAATAGAAAGATATAATTTTATCACAAAACAGGAAGTAATTCGCATGTCATAAACTGATAAAGTGACCTGGGTCTGGTAAGACAGCTCTGTCATAGCCCAGAAGATTCCCAGGAGAAACTGTTTATGCATTGTTGTATTATACTGAAGACATATCTCTGTACAAGCCCAAGAGAAACTGTTTATGCATTGTTGTATTATACTGAAGACATATCTCTGTACAAGCCCAAGAGAAACTGTTCATGCATTGTTTGTATTATATTGAAGACTTCACCGTACCTGACCACTACTGTTTTGACTGAGATTCATATCTACAGCATTGTCATCGTCACCTTCAATGTCGACAAACTCAGAGTCATACTCCTCATGCCCCAGTGCCTACAACAAGACAACACCAATAGCTACCTAGCAAGCACATACAGCACAACACAGAAGCTCATGCATATATATACATACAACACAGGCAGCAGTGTAGTGTTACAATATCAAGTTTGTCTTAAATATAACTTTGTCCACATTATAAAAAGCATCAATGGGAGACTTATATTATTCACTACTCAAACCAATTCATATGAAGTGCTGGATAGGTGCATAAAAGATCAAGTTTGTTTACTGTAAACCATGAAGACATGTGTGGGTATACATTGTGTTTTTCACATCTTACCTTCAGTCTTAATATCTATATGCACACATTATTTACCTGGTGCTTGCAATAATTTACGGTAATTCTCGATTGTTTACTAATTTGTAAATCAATGACAGTGTTTGCGGCATCATTGGGATACACTGATCAGAACAATACTATTTACTAAGGAGTACAACTTTAATTGATGGTCACTAAATGTTTATTGCTTTGTGTACCAAACAGTTTTAACAACTGAAGTCATTAGCTGTGTTTATATTAGATGTGAGGTGGGTAATTAATTCACTCAGTACTGGAGACAATGTCAAGTAATAGGACACAAATCCTTTGCAGACATTGTAACTTCATAACTACCCGACAGCAAGGTGGGTTCACAACACTTAAACGTCATGAACATGCTCCAAGGTGATTATTCATGAAAAAACATGTCACAGTATTAATCTGGTTTACAGTATGTGACAACATCACTAGAGCATATTCATTAGTTAATCATTGCCCATTGATGTCGCACACAGATACAATGATTTCTACACATGGTCTACAGATAGTTTAGCATCACAAGTGCATATTCATTAGTTAATCATTGCCCATTGATGTCACACACAGATACAATAATTTCTACACATGGTCTACAGATAGTTTAGCATCATAAGTGCATATTTATTCATTAGTTAATCATTGCCTATTGATGCCACACACGGATGCAGCTATTGCAACATAACTTAAAGGAAGCCCGCTACCTTCACATACAGCAAGTAAATCAAACTAGAAATGATGCACCAGGGAATTATAATAATAAATACAATTTCTCACATTAATGTGACTATAAACTGACATATAAAAGTTTATACAATTCTAAGTGATATATATTGCCACAGCACATGTCAACTACAATGTACTTTACATTTAGGCTTTGTTCTGCCTGCGTCAGTTTTGTCTCACATTAAAGTGCTATAAACATATAAAAGTTTATTAAATTCTAAGTGATATAAATTGCTGCAGCACATGTGAACTATAATGTACCTTGTGTTTGCCTTTGTTCTGCCTACATCTATTTCTTCTCACATTAATGTGACTATAAACGGACATATAAATGTTTATAAATTCTAAGTGATATATATTGCTGCAATAATGTACCTTGCGTTTTGACTTTGTTCTGCCGGCGTCAGTTTTCTCTTTGGGCGATACGAAGCTGTCGTCCTCGGCTATTGTGGACCCACCTGGCCCGAGAGAGAAGCTGTCCAAGCTCTCATTATCTAAACCTGCAGCAAACAAGCAAAATAGTCAAACGCTAAATGAATGCTTGCAACAACAACAGATAAAAAACTAATGAGAGGCAATAACATATTTTATTACCCCAGATGGTAAACATAACCTATGAAATATTTTCCACATTTGCTCACAAAGTGATAACTCACATTTGACACTCAACGAGATATTAAACTAAAAAGTATTCAACCGAAATACAAATTATTTCAGACACTATGTGTTTAGCTATGTAAATACAGTCAAACCTGCTTGAGCGGCCACCTGTATTAAGCAGCCACCTGTTTTGAAAGGTCACCATAATATTCCACCAAATCATCAATTTTAGTGTATTATGACCTGTATTAAGCAGTCACCTGTCTTAAGAGGTCACTTTAGGTGGCTGCTTAAGACAGGTTTGACTGTACATCTGTAGACTATTGAGAATGGACAAACCTAGCATGCTGCTGTCGTCGGGGTGTGAGGTGATAGCACTGTTTAACTATGTAAATACATCTATTGACTATTGAGAATGGACAAACCTAGCATGCTGCTGTCGTCGGGGTGTGAGGTGATAGCACTGTCTGTCTCCGCGGCATCTAGTGCTGCTTCCTGCGATGCTCGGATGTCGTTCTCCAGCAGTGTCAGATGTTCGGCATTCTACAGACAAATATCAAACATGTGTTAGTTCAAAGATAAAGTTTGTTTGCTTAACCACACCAATGAAACACATTGATTATTAATAAGCCGTAATAGGATGTCCAACTTAAGTATCACGATACTTGGTCATAAAGGAAACCCACTGCCGCAACATAAGCTACGAATAACAGCAAATCATCTTTTATGTGCACTATCCCACGCACAGGATAGCTCACACCATGGCCTTTAATGGAACACTTGTGGATCTAAGATGCTCTCTTGTACTATACTACATTCCGCTCCCTGTGTTAGTTCATTATATAAAACATTGTTATAAACACATCAGCTCAGCAGAAAACGTTTAAAAACTGAATGTGATAACAGTTTGTTTTCAGTTAGGAAAATGATAAAGATCATAGATATTTTCTAAATTACTATTAAAATATATTCTAATGGTTCATTGGAAAGAAATGGCTACGAAAAGATGTATAGAATAAATAATAAAATACTCTGAAACTGGGTTTAATCCGTCAGTAGTATTTAATTCCCATACATTTTAGTTTAAAACAGGAAGTTTTCTAAACAATGAAGAGAAGCACAAAACACAAGTTAAATACTGAAGGGAAACAACTCTGTCTGACCTCCTGCAGCATTTCCTGGCACACGTGATACATCTTGAGAGCGGTCTTGGTGAAGGTGCTGTCCTTGCCGTTGTACGCCATGCTGTTGGTATGTAACAGCTGCACGTCCTCCAGAAACACGTCACTCGTGTGGTATCGGTGCGTCTGGACATTCTGAAAACAATACCTCTCAAATATAGAAATATACCAGTCAGTTATAACTTGTTTACGTACATATTTACATATCTAATTGAGGTTTAAGTACATCTGCCCTGAACACACAGTCCAGCTGTCTCGACTGACCGCCCAGGACAGAAATTAAGGTTAGTATTAAAGAAGAAATCGCTGCCTTTTACTGAAGAGCAAGGGATCTTTAATACGCAGACAATCCATGGCCTTTGTTATACCAGTAGTGGTGTACATCTACCAGTAGTGGTGTACATCTACCGGTAGTGGTGTACATCTACCAGTAGTGGTGTACATCTACCAGTAGTGGTGTACATCTGAGACTTACCAAGTACTCACTAGGGTTGGAGCTGGTATTGGGATTAAAAATCCCATCGTCTCAAGCGGGATTCGAAACTACCAGTCTTGAGTGTATTTTAATCCTGGTTACCCCTATGAATAACCTAAACTATTGTGAAGACATTAGATTATTTTCATATTTCATTAGGCAATAATGACATCTCAACTAATTGTAAAATGTTTATGTAATTATGAGCTTATTATGACCAAGTCATTAAAACCAACTGCCAGAGAATATTCCTACATTAGTAGTGTTGATTCAAGTTAAAATATTATTATAATTGGTTAGTTGAATCTAACCTTCAGGAGTGATGTGAGGTCCATTGGTTTCTTAATAACATCATAATAGTCCTTGATGTTCTTTTTGTTTACTGGTGTGTGGAACGGCCATGACTGAAAATAAAAAAAAATAAAAAAACTATTATCTAATACCAGAACAAGACATTTTATACAATAATTTGAAAAAATGATGTTTAATAGAAAAATCAAACATTTCTTTTCTGCAAATACTTATCCTGGAATATGATATGCATTTCCTTTAATATACTATGGAACACATAAAGATACAAACAAATCTGGCCAAATTGAGGCACACATGTTTAATAGAAATTTTTTTTTTGGGACTTACGTTTTCAACAGACTTTATCTTGTCGACGATCTGAGCGAGGATGAAGGAGAAAGCAACTTGGTCGTTGTCGTCTAGCAGTGGGTTAATAGCTTTCTCAAGTCGCATCAACTTCTGCTCTTTCTACAAAACCAAACGACATTCGGTTCAACTGGCTTCAGGAGGCAGATGGTTAATATTAAATTATTACAACACAATTAGACAATTAGAGACAGATTTATCAACATTGATCTTGAGAAATTGCTCAGAAGTAAAGCACATCAGAGGTCTTAGAATAACATAACTGCAAAGGGTTCTGTATGTTGAAATGCTTCAATATGAACTCGAAAGGCTTGATTTCAACTATTTATGGAATTTTAAACCTGGATATATTTAATATCATTAAAGAAAGAATACATGATATATTAATCCAAGAATGATATATTAATCCAAGAATGGTATAGTAGAATCAAAAGGAAACCTTTATAAACATTTAGCTTTTAACTACTCAACATATTAAAGTGCTTAACAACCTTGCAAAAATACATTATTTATGTATTGTGCTGATGAACAACTTAAGGTGATAAACATAAAAAAATTTGGAATAAAATTTCTTTTCTAGCAAAACTTGAGCCAAGTAAAGTGATGATACCTCAGCAAACCTCCTGATACAGTGATCGAGCATGGTCTGTGCCGTCATGGTGAGCAGGTGTCTCATACCATTGTACATCTTACTGTTCTCCACGATCTGGTTCACGTCCACCAGAAACGACTCTCTTGAGTGGTAATGCTTGTGTCGCAAATTCTGAAACAATTACATCCAAACTGAACAATATTAAGAAAATGTCAGGACAGAATGAAAAAGAAAAGACCTAATTTAACTTTGATGAGATTGACAAAAAGATTTATCAACCTGAAGTTGATTGTTTATAATTGAGAAGACATTATTAAAAATATTCATATTTTGTTTCAATGACTGGAAGGAAATGTGCAGATTTCTAGCAATTGTAATACTCAGATTAACTTCAACAATGATGCTGGGATTTTGCCTGAATTTATTCTATTTTGTTTGGGAGTACATTGTGAAACCTGATATATATTATAACAGCATTGTTTACACCTGTTGATTGTTGACAAAGCTATGATGAGTAAACCTACCTCTCGGATAGTTTGTAAATCCATCGGATTTTTAACTATTCGATGGTAGTCCGGTACTTCCTTCGGGTTGACTGGTAACAGGAACGGCATGGTCTAAAGCAGAAATCAGTTATACAATCAATGTACTACGTGTGACTAAACATAATAAAACAGTCAACATTGTTCTCATCGACAACCGGTCTCCGTGGTGCAGTGGTTAACGCTACAGACTTCAGGCTGGTAGGTATTGGGTTCGAATCCCATTCGTGGCATAT
>JAULBR010086059.1:0-13080 GCA_032355825.1 Melanodrymia aurantiaca
CGCCCACCATTACTCTGTACATATTGTATATATTATATATATTGTATTTATTAATTTATGTATTTATGCCGATGAGTGTATAACTCAAAGCAATAAACAACTACAACTACAACATAACATTTTGAATTTCCTATTGCTAAGCCTCTGGCACGAGCTATTGTTACATCCCTCTTAAACTCAAACCAGCGGCTTTAAGAATAATAATGCTAATCGCTCGGTTCAAACGCAATGTCATAGACTAAACGTAGGTTGGAGTTTGATTTATTAAATATACAGTCCCTATACATTATTGTATAATTTAACTTGTATTAAAACCACTAGTTGGAGTTTAACAGTGTTGCCACAATAGGGCGCACCAGAACCTTTACAATAGGTATACATGATCAAACAATATCTCTGTACGTGGAAGTCCACATGGACATAAACTACTATTTTAAAGCGTGATGACAACCAGTGCTCGCCAAATTCGATGATAATTATGTTGCACCACCGGTGGATTCTCTGTCAAATGCGAACCAGCGTCTTTAATATGCCCCTGGCAAAGTACAGTGCCAAATTACCTTTAGTGTATCAAGCGTACAAGAAGGCATATAAATTATTCATCACCACAATTATATCGTATACATGATTGTATGTGATATATTATATTATGTTATACACATTCCGTCATAAAGCACTGAAGGAACAACCTCTGGCGTTATGTATCAGCAGGCAGCCTGAAAACCTATGACAATCATCATTAAGTTGTCATTGGGAAAGCGTCATGACAATGTTATGACTATACAGGCGTGATCGTAAATCAGAATGATTGGACGATTTAGAGTTTAACAAGTTCTGCCAATTTGTAGCTAAAGTTTGTTGTATTTAACGACGCCACTGAAACACATCGATTATAAATCAGCTGCCATTGGACGTCAGACGCACGGTTATAAGTTTTATTGACACATGGTGTCAGAGGAAACCCGCTTCCGCCACATAGGCTACTCTTCGAATAACATCAATGGATTTTGTATGTGCACTATCCCATAGAAGAGATATCACGTGCAACGGAATTTGATAAACCAGTCGTGTATCACTGGCTGGAACGGAAAAATAACCCATAAAATGTGTTGCGCTGTGGAGGATCGATCCTTGGACTCATCCCGCCACAGGCAGACTCTACCTCTGGACTACTTCCCGCTCCCCGCGAATTTGTAGCAGTCAAAAGGAAGAAAACAATTTCAGTTGATCCAATAATACCCTTACCCCTTCGCCGCCATCTAGATGAGACAAAAACAGTTGCGGGACACCAAATTCCACACTCCACCACCCGATATTACAACCTCTCTTTGCACTTGTTGCTGCATGTGGCGGGTCTTTAAAGGAACACTGCCGGGCTTTAAGACAGTTGCCAACGTACGTGCGCATCTAATGCTACTGGGGAGCAAGATGTGTCGAATGATCTATCTTCATCAGGTAACCCGTTGGGTTATTCCCGTTCCAACCAGTGATCCATGACGTTTATCAAAGGCCGTGGTGTGTGCTATCCTGTCTGTGGGAACGTGCACATTCAATATCTATTGCTTGCTGTTATTCGAAGAACAGGAGCCTATGTGGCGGCAGTAGGTTTCCTCCGTGAACAAGTGTCGATATAACCGTACGCTTGACATCCAATAACCGCTGATTTACAACCAATGTGTTTCAGTGGTGTTAACCAAACAAACTGTATCTAATGCTACTGGAGAACATTGATTAATAATCATACGGTTATGTCGACACATGATGTCAATGACCGTCTCAATCAATACGCAATAACTGTGGGAATAGATTTGCTGACTTGACTGTATAATCGAGGCAAGCGCTGAGAAACAAAACAATAAAGAGATCTCCAGCTATACTGATTGCAGAATAATAATAATAACAACAACAGGTTGATGGTTGAGAATATCGGATTGTTATGCACCTATTGACTATGGTTACCTTCGCATGCAAGATAAACGCGATACATCCGTCATCAACATGTCATTGTCTATATATCTCCCAGTATATCTTCAACTCTGCGCTTGATAAATATTGCTGCTTCGTGCTATATCCTCGGGCCGTTAGGAAACAGCTTTAACGCGAGAAACCCCCATATCTATATAACTAACGTGTGATTACAATGTGTATCGTGATCTGCACGCAACACGTCCTAGAGTACATCCGCTCAAACTCATCTCGAACTTTACCTAGAGCTGACTACTGTGTGGAAGACGGGACTGACTACTATGTGAAAGATGATAACGGTGTTTCCCCTTAGATAGAACTAGTACTAGTTTGAATGAGAGTTCCTTGCCGTTCCATTTACAGAAATAAGTTATTGTGACAACACAGTTTTCCTCATATAAAAAACGCTACAGTGAAGGAGTCTAAAAGTTGTTCAGGGAAAACTATAATTTTCACATTTAAATGATGACAATGACAGTTTCAAAACATGAACGGCTAATAAATTCTTTTAATAGTTATACCAATGTTTGCAAAAGGTTAATTTATACAGTGGAAAAAGTTACAATTTCGTCTAGGACAATAAATAATATATAAGAATTGTCGTCAAACAAGTTTAGAGCTAGGATTAGCATGTAGCCAGTGCTAGGATTAGTTTTATCAGAGGATATTTCATCAAAACGAACTTCTTTTGCCGACGTTTATTTCGCAAACACGTCCAAAAGAAGTGGCAAAAAATCTTCATTCTGCAATAAAGATCAAAGGGATGTAGTTACTGCACATGATTGCTTCTGGATGTTTTCATTGATGTATGTTTTACCAGGCAGACAGTTAGCCTACCCTCGACTAAATGTTTCTTGTTTTACACAGATAAATATATTACTTTAAGCCAGTTGTCTGCGTGCCGGGTGTGAACACTTAACAGTCGGGGCTTTTTTCTCTAACATGTATGTTAAGAGAAATGAAAAAGAAGGCTGATAAAATGCATAAACGTTTAACAAGCTGCTACATAGGTTGAGGCCACTAAGTGGGTTTTTGTGTGGTTAATTTGTTACAGGTTAATTGGCAGATACATGGTTCCCATAACAGGGAAAATCAGTGCAAATACCACGCACGGCATTTATATTGTTTTGTTGTAGAAATAAGCACGCTTAATCACCTTTCGTGAAGATCTGGTATCATCACTGCTTTGGCTGTCATTCGTGAGTACTTGCCATCTGGATTTTGCCGCAATATCCCTTCCACTCTATACCTTGTGCACCGATATTCATTTGGCCATATCTATGTTTTGTTATTTAGATTAATGTATCAATGTCTAATCTGAACAATAAAAATGGGTTTAGCAAGTTTTGAAATCGTTCTAGCAGACGTGATTTTATGACCAAACTTAAAATATTGATGTACGTGTCAGGCTTCAAAAGACACAGAAACTGAATAGACATGTGTTTAGTCAAGACCCCTGGGGCCGGTTTAACGCAATGATAGCGTAACGTTGTCCTAACGATTCGGCTGCCACAGTTGTGTGTGTATAACCACAATGAGGTTTTGCGGCCACGATACATAAATTGACTACTGCGACCGCTTCATTACCCTCAAATATTGTCATTTACGCAATCGTAGTGAAATGGCATGGCTAAGGATATCGCAAGTGACGCTCTAACCTCTCCATTAAACCGGCCCCTGGGGATTATTTAAGACCCTGGATGTCAGTGATCAAGTATTTTCGGTATAATAATGACGGTAAATACTTTACCTTCGACGCGCCAAACAGCCAAAGCGCAATGATGCGCATTCAATCCAGTTACTTCCCGTAGCGCACACACCAAAGACGGTTACGAATCGCTTCGGTGCGCATCAATCTCAATCCATATACGTATATAAATTATATATATAGAAGTTGTGGTTGTAGTGGTTAACGCTTGAGGCTTCAGTCTGGTAGATACTGGGTTCGAATCCGAGTCGTGGCATATGGGATTTTAAAATCCACTACCGACTCCAACCCAGAGTGAGTGATCCGCAAGGTTCAATGGGTAAGTGTACTTCCACTTACACCGACCTGCAGCGTCCACAACTGGTTCAACAACTGGTTTAATTACAACTGGTACAGTCCTCTCTGTGTGGAAGTACATATAAAAGATGCGTTTTGGACAATGTGTTAATGTTGACTTGCCTCTGCCACCACATCAATGGTGGACATTTATTAGTAAACCGTGGCTATTGGCTGTCAAACACTGTTGTATCGCCCCATGATCTCGTAAGAAACCCGCGGTCGCCACACGGTCTAGATTTACCGAATAACACCAATGGGTCTTTTATGTGCCCCTACCCAGACAGAATAGCACACTATTATTATTAAATGGTTGTTTAACGACACCCCAGCACGAAAAAAAAAGGCTATTGGGTGTCAATATAATTATGGTATAAAATCAGTGTATAGAGCTGATATGTAAATCATATAATTATGGTAACGTCTACAAGCAATAGTGTACATGGCTATGTTGAACTTGTAGTAAATAGAATATATCACAGATGTTCCATTTTAAAACTTGCCATGAATAGCACACACCACAGCCTTTGATAAGTTAGTCGTGGATCACTGGTTATAACGGGAAATAAGCTCCCTATGACGTCATCACTCCTACAGTAACTGTCTCCTACTATAGTTCGTTACTGTCTAAACGACAAGTCATCAATAACTCACCTTGGGGCACTGTTTTGGGTCGGAAATTATCATTAATAATTAAATCAGCCATTTGAATATCTAACTCTAATAATGGCACAAATAATGGTAGGCAGCTATTATAGATGTGCTGTTAGCAGTTGCTATCCCTTGAGCAACATTATCTGTAAAATTGATCTGTAAAGAAATAACTAGTGATAGATTTAGAAAGCATCTCTCAGGTTATGTGGAATAATTGCCCTATAGACACATTAGTGGGCGTGTTATATACGCCGTTTTAGATCTACTAAAAACGTAAACTCTAGTATTAACTGTTAGCAGAATGTCGGCGTGGGCGAACTGTTATACAAGCGATTCCAGAGACTGCCTCAGGTACGTTAAAGGCGCACTCCGTGAGTTTTAAGACGAATGCCATCGTGCGTGTGCATCTAATGCTATGTGGGGGAGCGGGACGTAGTCTAGAGGTAGAATGTCCGCCTATGGCGGGATGGGTCGAGGGATCTATCCTCCACTGCACAAAACATTTTATGGGCTATTTTCCGTTCCAGCCAGTGGTAAACGACTGGTTTATAAAATTCCGTGGTGTGTGCTATCCTGTCTATGGGATAGTGCACATAAAAGGTTATTGAATGTGTTGAATTTTCTCAATCAAAATAAATTAAAATTTATAGCTTACAAGAATCACGCTTCAAGTTTAAACTATACTTCGTGTCACAACATTTGTAGTATGTTTTTGAAAATAGAAAAAAAAGTCCTATTTTTGTGTGAAAATTATATAACTTTAGATTAACAAATATAAATATTTTAATGCAAATAAAATATACATACAAAAAATATTCAGAAAAATCCATCGTCGGCCATTGAAAACATGTTTTGTATGTATTTGCATTAAAATATGTTTACCTTTTTCTCTACGTTAAACGAAACTAATGTTATCTACGAAAAACATACCACAAATGTTGTGACACGAAGTATAAAGCCATATTATATTCAAACATTTCAACAATACTATTGGATATGCATTCCTGGCAGAACGTCGAGTAACGTCACATTAATACACTATCTATTGCACTAGTCTAAGAGGACGACACTTATTTCATGGAACTAATGAACACAATCTAACATTTTGCAAAAAATATTATTTGATCATTTTGAAATTTAAACAAAAATTGTTTATATGTGTCGAGATTTTAGTTTTGTACTTGATGACACTTTAGATGTTTACCATCATTATTGGAAATCCGTGACGGCAATATCAGGTTTTTTAATATAAAAAAACTTATATTGATCGAGGCCAATGACCGAAATCTAGAGCAATTTCTTTGGTTTCTTAAAACCTGATATTTCCCAAAATATGGTCAACAGGTCTCATACGAGCATTCAATGTAATCGAAATACATACATGTATGACGAGTTTTGTTACGTGCGGAAATAAAGATAGAAAAATCACCAATAAAACTACGTTTTGTGAACATAAACAACTTGACATCGTCTATTGCATCAGGTAAAGTTTTTTTGTTTAACGACGCCACTGGAACACATCGATTATCGATTATCAGCGGTTATTGGACGTCAGATGCATGGTTATATTAACACATGGTCACAGAGAAAACTCACTGCCGCCGCACAGGCTACTCTTCTAAAAACAGCAAGGGATCCTTTATGTGCACTTTCCCATAGACAGGATAGCACACACCACGGAATTTGATAAACCAATCACTGGCTGGAACGGAAAATAGCCCATAAACATGTTTTCGCTGTGGAGGATCGATCTCATGACTCATCCCGCCACAGGCGGACACTCTACCTCTGAGCTAAGTCCTGCTTCCAGATAGGATAATAATGTATTTATATTGTAGGAAATTGTCGTTTTGAGGCAGACAGACACACTGACGTGACGTGGTGGACAGTTCATTTCAGTTACTAGTAGCACTTCGCAAAATTATATTTTCAGCCAGTTTACATTTATAATCTAAGATTATTAAGCTATTAATATTATACCTTTAGCTTAGTTTTCTCAACTTTCATCGTGAATTCAAACGGAACGTCACGCCTGAACGAGTTCTTACTCTTCACTACTTCATACAACCACCCATCGTCATATATGTCCATAAGTAATGTTTTCACATAGTAGCTAAATCTTACATCAAACTGTATTTGAATCCTCTTATTTTGACGAAGATGAAATGAAATGCTGAAATGAACAACATAAATATTAAAGCTGTTGATACATATAATTATAATATACGAACACAATATCATGAAAACAAGTACGTCCTTCACACTTCTATCCGCGTTCAACAGGCAACAGTCACATGCTGGCTTTCATGGCCATGCTAACTTATGAGATTATACACCAGTATTTTCAAATAGTTATAAAATATAATTGATCATTATCGCATATAGCTTGGGCCAATTTAGTCATGGTCTCCAATTGTTCTTATAGACAATGTTGGAATGTCTATAGTCTTAAAAATACTTGTACAGGCATTTTTCAGACCAACTAATTTTCACCGCCGGCCGACCCTTCTTTGAGGCTAATGAAATTAAATGGGAAACTTACAATTAACTTCGATAACCCTAATAAAAGATAAAGTTTGTTTGTTTAATGACGCCACTGGAACACATCGATTATAAATCAGCAGTTATTGGACGTCAAACACATGGTTATATCGACACATGTTCTCTGTCGATGCTTCATGGGCTACTCTTACCGAAAAACAGCAAGGGGTCTTTTATGTGCACTAACCCATATACAGGATAGCACAATACGGAATTGGATAAACCAGTTATGTATCACTGGCTGGAACGGAAAATAGCCCATAAAATGTGTTGCGCTGTGGAGGATCGATCCCTCGACCCATCCTGCCACAGGCTGACATTCTACCTCTAGACTACATCCCGCCCCTAGCCCTAATAATGCACGATGATATAAAATAGTAGCTAAACGTACCGTTGGCAATTCGTAAAAGCTGTGACTTTAACACCCATACTCCAACCAGCCTCAATCTTGGCAGGTAGATCTTTTCGAAAGTTGGGAACCTGTAAAGGCAATGTGTATTCAACCATTTGATTCAACCACACTATTTTATCTATAAATGATCAGTGGACAGTTTATATTATGAGTAAAACATGATGCACTCCATAAGCATTTACTTGTATTCTAGTTTTAAATAATGATAAAAGTAGTTCGGCGTGACTCTAAAAAAATTATTTCGTCGAGGTATGAACAATTTTTTTGTGGACGGCTCGACCAATCAGATTGCAGTAAACATTAGGCCTATAGCGAAAAAATAATTAATTTATAAAGAAATAAACTCCACCAAAATGATGTAAACAAAATATGTGGACTGGCAGCGCTTGCCAAATTAGCCTCGTTCTAATAATGGAATGTCAAACTTGCATACATTTTTAGAAAGGACTATATTTTTCCATTCGACTTCCTTGCAGTCTCCTTCCCGACCGTACCACGTCCCACTGTCAGTACATTTGACTTGCTGGCTGGTTCCAAAGAACTTGTACATAGCATTACACTCAACTTTCCCATAAGAAGCGCTGGCTTTAGAGCGTACAAGTTTACCATTCGGGATATTGACTGGTGATGCACAACTGTTAAGGCCTGCAGAAAAAGTGACACATTGACTGCTGAGTGTCAAACTATTTATTTAAAGGCATAAAGCCTAGTTTTAAGACGAATGCCACCGTGCTTACGCAGCTAATGCTAATTGTAGCATATTTCTGGCTAATGGAACATTTTTTATAATTAAAATTATCTTTTACTAAAATATCAATATGTCAAAATGGTTATACTGTATATCAATGGTTATAATAGCTTAATGTGTAATTTTGCCTAAAATAATATCACTTGTGCTAAATTATTGTAGACAAAAGTCTAAGGACCATACTAAATTACTACAAACGCATTGAATACTGTAAATGACCAAATTTAAGTAAATTTTAATTATGATAATAAAAAATGCTTCGTGAGCCAGAAATATGTTACAAATAGCTTTAGATGAACATGGATGATGACATTCGTTTTGAAACTAGGCATTGTGCCTTTAAGACTTTAACTTAATAATACAATAATTGAGATATCGTATATCAAAAGTAAAACCAAATTATGTTGTGTTTGGACACCTAACGGCTGTCATGAGAATAGCGCAGAAGGCGGCCGAATATTCTGGTAAAATTTGTTATATCCACCTATAAGGTTGTTTTGTGTAATTTGGGATGTCCTGATTCAGAAACTGCACGATGAGACTTTGACATCATTGAAGAATTTGTTTACGGCCATTATTAAAATACCACGTTACGGTCCGGTAAGAGATAAGCTAAATGTAAATGATAATTTTACGTTAAACTGGGGTTGTCTAAAAAACAAACTGCTATCTTCAAAGTGGGTTGCTGCGGTCAATTTGTCTTGTGTTAATATTGTATGTAACGTGTGGTATTTAACATATACCTGAACACTTGTGTTGATTGCACGTTGATGTCTTGCTTTCAGAACTAGATCCAGAACAGTCGCTCCCACCATTTGTAGGTCGTGGGTTGGTGCAGGTTCTACTCCGAGTGGATGTCATCGTTCCCCCTCCACATTGTTTAGTACACGTGCTGGACTCAACCCAGGATCCAAATGCTGACCACCTACCATTTACTGAAAATAATAATAAGCTTACATGAATTGTATTCTGTTAGACAGAAATAGATCATGCAGGCCCCGATATTATAAAGTGTTGTAAGCCTTCTGAAAATTATACCCATGCATACCCGGACATCCTTGTTGGTTACAGTGAGATGTCTGATGGTCTAAACTTGATCCAGGACACTTCTTTCCTCTGTTAGAGGATAGAAGCTTTGTACAGCTTCTGGTCCGTGTTCTATCTTTGGTACCACTTCCACATGTCTGTACAATTGCTGTATTCATTCCATTGGCTACTCATTTTTTTATTAGCAATAAGAGATGTTTATTGCCACTTCCCACAAACATGATAGCACACACCATAGACTTTGATGTACATGGCACATTTGTTGTAATGATGAAACATTCAACATGCATACTAAGGAATATGAATCCCTCGACCACACACAGATTACCTGGATATGCATATACCAACATTTTCTTTTAATGATTTGTTTCCATCGAAGTCATTTTCATCATGTATCATTTGAAAACTTTCAAATATCATGCAAGGTACACGAAAACCTGATGTTTCACACAATCATTAACTTTTATACTTGGATCATGAATTTTGAACAAGCTACTGGGTTCTATAAACTCTGCTGAAGCAAAAGTACAAAACGTATAGAAGACGTGCACACATTTGACTTAGGCCTTTCCATCAAGCATACTACTAGTAATCTATTTTCAGGTTATGCTCAATAGAACTTCATTTTGCAGTCACTCTGTGCTCATCACAATATACTCATCATCATATGCATAGCATGGCCACTGATTTAGTCGTGATTCGTCAGTGCATGCCATGTCTACTTTGTCACAACATCCCTACATCATATACATGTCTGTCACCATGAGACATCATATATTCCTGCATGTGTATCATGCTTCTGAGGTCTGTATCTGTATGGAGAGATACATAGTACACCTGATAATCTAAACCACACTTCATTACAAATGGAGCTCTCGTAAAAACCAACATGGCCACCATGAAATACCCCTGACATTTTGCTATAATCTTCTACATTAACCGTTAGAGTTCGTAAAAGGTAACTAAATATGTTTTACATTCTAATAAGAATATACCTATAGAAAATTATATCGTTATACAATGTTCAGTAACTAAAAAGCGGCAAATTGTTTTCACGATATGGCATGTTTAAAATGGGCGTAAAATGCTTAGTATGCAATATCTGATTAAGGACTTGCTAACTGATATAAACTATTGTATATACCCAACTTCCACAATATTACAGTATCTGGCAACCGGACTAATTAGCAGCCGAATTTGGTTAGTTATAACTTATTTACGTGCTTATGTCCACCTAAGGTTCAAGCATGTCTTGCATGGTCAGGCAATGAAGCTTAAGTTAGTGTTAGTATGAGAGAAGAAATCCGCTATTCTTGATGAGTAGCAAGGGATCTTTTATATCCCACAGACAGGACTGTACATACCATGGCCTTTGTTAAACCTGCTGTGGACACTGGTTGGTGGAATTTCATCTACCCATTGAGCCTTGTGGAGGACTCTGCGTTAGAGCCGGTACCGGGATTAAAAATCCCATATGCCACAAATGGGATTCGAACCCAATACCTACAGTCTTAAACCCGGGAGACCGGGACCGAATTTGGTCAGCATGTACTGTTTCATCCGTAACATATGTATACATACAGTATATCCTGTAGGCATGTCTTTTCGGTTCATACATGTACCTGGAGCTAATTAGCTTGAACATTTCTAAAGGACAGTAAGGTCACTCTATTGTCTGGAAGTGAACATAGCCTAAATGTCATAGCCTAAATGTTTGGCGCCAAAGTGAGTGAGTGAGGCTCTTTAACATTATACTTACTAGTTTTAGGTGGTTTTGTCGTCCCTTGACAAGGTTTCTCCGTACACTTGACTGTCTTTGTTTTAGTTACAATACCAGAACAATCCTTATCACAACATTCTCCATCTTCACCGCAACTTCTATACTTGACTTGTTCTTTTGTGCATGTTGTACCGCACTGACCGTGACTTTCCCACGCACTCCAAACTGGAGAGTCTGCAAACACAGGGTTTGGATTGTTTTTTCTCTTATGTGTTGTTGCCAAAATATAATTAATATGATTAACATAAACGTTAACACACACGCAATCACACACACACACACACACACACACACACGCACGCACGCACGCACGCGCGCACACACACACACACACAGAGACAGACAGACAGACAGACAGACATACATACACACACACACACACGCACGCACGCACGCACGCACGCACGCGCACACACAGACACACGCACGCACGCACACACACCCACAGACACAAGCACGCACACGCATGCATACACACACACACACACGCACGTACACACACACACACACACACACACACGCACGCACACACACCTGTCACAGGTTGCGACATGTAAGAGCAAAATTAACATTCTTTAACCAGGTCTCCTGCTGTTCTATGTGATAAACTATCTTTATGACAATGAAATGAATGTTTGTAACGTGCATCGTTAAATATAGACAGTCGTAATCGACGACGTGATACTTCTGCGTGTCCCCATCTGACTCACTCCGGCTTTTATGTACCTGTATATAGAACCACGCTAGAACTGCCTTGCGAATAGCATCCATATGATTAAAATGTTAATATCGTATATGCTATGAACATGATGATAGTTTCCATGCGCGATTAAAAACCTGGCTGTTATATCGGATTAAACCTTTCGCATCATTAAATCCGCAATATTTTTCTATTAACAACATCGTACAGTGTTCTTGAGTTCTGTTTAAATACAAGATTTACAAAATTCCTTCGAAATTCTTATGAAATAACATAAAAATATATTAGATATTGTATGACTGTACGATAAAAGGGATGACTTCAAATATTGTATTGTCAATTTCCATTTGATGTCGAGCAACATTCAATCTACTGCAGCATATGGGGTCTAAATATCACAACTTTTCTGATACTTTAGGGCAGGTTCATGGTATTCCGATTTTAAACAACGCCATGTCCTTCTGGCTCATAAGATGTTTCATTAGGGTTATGCCGTCCATGGACTGGTGATAACATTGCAAAAGTGTTTTGGTAGACATTCAGAGGCTATTCACAATAATTATGACACATCGTTGACAGAGATGTCTGATGCAATACCTTACTTTAACCTGTTTTACTATTTTATTGTAACACTATGGCTGTGATTACGACGTGTGCCACAGGTGGGGCAGGATACGCTCATATTTCGCGCACATCTGTTACCATAGCTACTTTGGCTGTGCTTCATAAGTACATACCATCTCAACTTTGTCGTAATGTCCCTTCTAATCTGCCGTGTACAGATTTGGCCCTGTCAATGTTGTATCGTTTAGTTTTGGGTTTATATGAAACCACGTGATACCATTTGTTATTGTTTACATTCTGCCTATTTGATCGTATAATCGATTACAGTCTCCCTAAATGTTCTACTATAGTAAATGACCATAATATTATTTGACTGTAGTTGAAAGTATATTCTTTACATTTCCAAAATAAAAAAAGTGTTTATACAATAGGTGGGAACAACCATTTTGTAACTATGACACTGTATGTTTAAGATATTAATTTACATCATCATATATGGGTAGGTGTAATACCACGTATACCGACCAGTGTCCACAACTGGTCTAACCAAGGCCATGGTATGTGCTAACCTGTCTGTGGGAAAGTGCATATAAAAGATCCCTTGCTACTTATCAATTTGGAGTAG
>JAULBR010086070.1:0-13078 GCA_032355825.1 Melanodrymia aurantiaca
CCCCCCCACAACTATCCAACTGCTTCGGTACTTTGAAGTACATGTACCCCTATGTATAAGGGTCATGAAAAACCATGTTCAATAAACTTGTTCCATGAGTACCTGCTGGGCCAATGTTTAACATAAAAAACAGATTTTTAACAATATGTATGGGGTGGAGGCAACTAAAATCGATTATAACTTTAGTAGTAATTAGCCGATTTCAAAAAATTTGGTATAAATGCGTGTGTCTTTATTACGCGGTTAGTCTCCGAACGGGAAAGACATCTGTTCTGGGCGGACAGGTAGATAGATGTCTCCGGACTCAAAGCGCATAAGTACGTGTTTATGACTGGAAGTACCTCAGTGGTGGCATGGCATGGCACGAGTCTTACGCACCTGTCTTCGTACGAGTCATAAAGCTGAAAGTAAACTAGTCACCGCACGCTAGACTGCGAGTCTTTAGGCTAAATATATAAATATGTGCAGACTGCAAGGCCATGAGTTTCCGCGTTGGCGCTTCCTTTCTGTCTCCTACCGTAGCCCTTCTTCAGTTTCTCCCCCGGGACAATTCTTGCATGCAACTGAATGTTTCTGGCATGCGACTGTCAACTCGCCAGTTATCAAGACCCTCAAACAAATGACTTTTCGTGAAAGCTAAGTAATTACTGGAACCAGAGTGCCAACCAATTTCCCTCCATTACAAGGCGGTCTCCCGTCAGGCGGGTTTATGCCAGGTGAACCGACTTCAGACACATAAAATAATTTGATTTCTGCATAATATAAATCTCTTCTTTTTGTTCTGTTGCCTTTGGTCACCGTTTTACTAGAGCTGTAGTCTGTGGTGTTAATTCGTCGATGGCACGAGATGTAAAATGGGTTTCCTCCTTGGCGATATACTAATAACATTTAAAAGTTTTCGTTGTTTCTTGGAGAGTTAAAAACAAATACCCCCTTTATAAAGGCATTTCGATATCTTAAACGATCTCGTAGCGGCCTGCTTTTGGGTTTATAATTGTATAGTTTTGAAACATTTGTAAAATACTAGTAACAGTTTTTAAAGTTTTAATTTATTTTTAAACGTAAATAAGGGTAGTTTGATGTCATAACTATGAAATAAGTTATATATTGTGTAAGATGAAACATAGCAAAAATGTGCCTATGTACTTCCTTCTCTGCTTCTACAACAAACCCTTGTTGAGCTACTGTCTGGCCCATTCATCAATTTACCGTTGGAAACAGAGATAACTGGCTCATAAATAATGGAGTGAGAGGCCCTCAACAGCCTGACAGTAGCGCAGTGGTGGGTTTCGGCTTCCTCCTAGAGTACGAAATCAATAACTCGGCTCCCGTCTCGACTGCCGGCTTTATTCGCGTTATGTCGTCTCAGTTTGCTGTTCAGGGGAACAGTTCACCATGGGAACGTTGCTCTCACTCTTATGGAGGCCGTTTAAATCTGCACATCTGAATTATTTATCACCATGGACTGCTTAACCCATGAAACGATCTTCTACGTCTTGTCAAAATTATGTTTTCTATTTGTTTCCGTTTAAACTCTGATTGGAAGGTCAAACTGTGGTCGCTTTCTCGGCGCGTCTAATCGATTATCGTGTGTCGCCACGATCAAGAAACCTTAAAACTTTTTGTCTTCAACGACCCAAAATTAACTCCCCGACACAAGTAGCCAATTTTAAATGAATCTTGTTTTCTACAGTTTATTCTTATTTATTCTTCATGGGGGGAAGAAAACAAAGGTAATGATGTGATTAATGTGCTCGCAATGTGACCACTGTGCGTACGTGCGTGTTTTGTCCGTTACCGATGCACGATGACAGTTGATTAGAGCCGAGAATTCCTCTGATGATTCAGGTATTCATTTCCTCCATAAAAGCTCTTGTAAGGTGAAAATACACCTTTGAAGCGTGTTGATGACATCTCCCTCCTGTGCCAATCGATATCGCTTTACCTGGATGGCCAGCGAACCCGGTTCTTGGCTCCACGTTTTCTAAAGAGTATTCATAACTTGGCCAATTATCCCCGTTTTCCAAACTAAAGCTCAATCGATATTGTTCTCCAAGGAAAATTATGAAGTATTTAAAATTTCATACAGGTGCCTCGGTCGAATGAATAAGCATGATGGGAGACCAGCAGGCTTTTAAATCTCTTATGAAGAAGGTAGCTTTAATGGGGTGACGAGCGCGATTGTCCTCTAGTAACGCACCTTCGCACAAGCATTCATCAGTTGCCATGGCAACAGAGGGGCTTGGTACAAGAGAGGATGAGATGATGGAAGCCTTTTTCATTGTTCTGACTTTGGTAAACAGAATCGTTTAGATAAGCCGGGAATGGGCAGAGGTGTCCTCTGGCTGGTTGCGTGGTAACCTCTAAACATGGCCATGGTGTGTCGCAGTTATTCGAATCTTTCCTCTTCAGAAATACGATAAGAGGCCGGCCTAATGCGCACAAGAGGTCTCCTCTGACAATGGGTTTGAGTATAGAGAGGATGGAACAAAATGGGATCTCGGTTGACGCTGTATATGTATTGATGGAGTAAATATTTTATTAAAAATCCTGAATAGGTTCATTACAAATTTTTTCACTTTTGTTCTATTGTACGTTCTTATTGACGTATTTGGCAGAATGATGTTAGCACAGTGTGCTCCATCTTATCAAACATTATTTATAAAAGCCTCTTTCGTGCTTATAAGGAATTTGATTATACGATTTTTTAAATCATAAAATATGTAAAATTTTCCGCACCATTATACTTAAAGGTGGGTAGTGATTTATTTATACATGTATATTTGTTCAGATAATAAAAATGTTAGTGTTAGACTTATTTCGCAGATAGCCGGTAAGAAAGCGGGGAGTAGCTCCGCGAAAGGGCATCCACCTGAAGTTAATTAATCTAGCGAATGGGTCAAAATTATGTTATTAAACTTTATGGAAACTAGCTAATAATTTATTTATTTATTTAAAAGACAACAATACCCAAAATGACAATTAATTATTTATTAAAAACACTTATCCATGCCTAACCGGTGTAGTGTTTAGACCACCGGGCTCAATACTGGTAGGTATTGTGTTTGAATCCCGCTTGAGATGGTGCATAGGATTGTTAAACGCAGTACATGTACCCGCTCCAACGCTAGTGAGTGCTTCGCAAGTCTCAATGGGTAGGTGTAGTACCACTTACACTGACCATTGACCACAATACGTGTAACACAGGTCATGCTATGTACTGACCTGTCTGTGGAAAAGTGCATATAAATTATCTCTTGCTATTTTTACCAATAGGAGTAGCGGTTTTCCTATCTTATATTAACACTAACTTGTGAATAGACAGGAAGTCATAAGCGTGTTAACAATGCCACATTTACTGTTAATCCCACCCAGGTCATCCCGTCCATACACACATATTTCCATTGTTACATTTTGTGAAATTAGTTACCTATTTCTTTATAATACACTATATTGTAAAAATATAGAATTAATTAAATATCATGTTTATACCATCGTTTAAAGTGTATAAATTATGTTTATTTTATTCAATATCTATAATACATTGCTAGATGAGAAAATGAATTGATTCCTTAAGGATGATTGATTCCCCTATATGCATGTTTTATCATCCCTTAAACTTAATTTAACATTAACGTTTATCAATTATTTTTACATTGTTTTGGAATTAAAAATACGTTGCAAAAATAGAAAATTAATTGGGTGCATAATGTCATATATGTTTATATTGTCCTTGAAACTTAATTTGACGTAGCTTTTCACAAACACCAAGTGTTATCACTGTCTGATAGCTGTTAGTTAGTTACAAGTTATTTAATTGAAATCCAAGTACATCTATCCAGGACATAAGTTCATCTTAATATGAAAGCATAAACCCACTACTCCTTTGTGTAGCAATGAGCCTTTTACATGCACCTTCCCACAAACAGGGCAATGTAAGTTGTGTACACCTACCCATTGAGACATGCAAACCACTGACTAGGTTTGGAGTCAATTAAAAATCCGATCGCCTCGATCGGGAATCGAACCCAGTATCTACCAGTCTTGAAACCAAGGAGACCCGTGGTAGTCGTTCATGGCCATACGCATAATATAATGTTGTTTTACGTCTTCAAGTTTCTGTTTCGAGTCATCCCTGTCTAACTCTAAACATGTAAACGCTTCCTAATTACGTCTATCTTTGTTTAAAACAAACCGTATTCCTGACAAATCAAAATGCGCGTTTTGCAGTGGGGTGATTATTGGAAACATGCGATACCGTTTGGTTACAAATGGACGTCATTAGCTGTACGTTGAACTGGAATTAAATGTTGTAGGTACACTTGATAAATGATCAAACATTGTGTAGTTCAGTTCCGGTAATTTGTTTCCTGTCGATTCCAACCGCGTGGCTATTGTTGGCTATTGAATACCCAGTCAATCACTGAACACTCAACGTCGATTAGGCCGATCGGAAGAATTTCCGTGACATGGACGAACGGTTTTTTGACGCGACCAACCTGAAAATATTAAAGGCATACTCCCGAGTTTCAAGATGGGTGCCAATCGTTTTATCACAGTTTACGCGAATCTAGACATAATGGTAACATTTGACATACGTAAAAATCTGTAGCTTAGCCAAGAGAGAAACTCTGCAATATGCAGAGTAGGGGGTGATGGTGGAGGTGGGTGTTGATACGCAGACAAAGTCGAGCCTCCATACACCGAGGAATTACAACCAATGCAGTGATGAAAACATGTACCTTCTCAAAAGGTTAGCTTATTCTGTCATCGATTGCACAGCCATTTTGTTTTGTGCGTTGATGAAAATGTAAGTAAAAGTAATGTATTGCATCAGACATCTTTGTCAGTCAGGTGTCTTATCGTGAAAGATCCCCTGAATGACTACCATAAAAAATGGAAGTATTCACGAATCCATAACTGTTATAACGCTACTTAATGAACACTTCTTACCAAGATAGAGCATGTTAAAATTGGAATATACCCGAGCAGATGGAATTTTGCTCGACATAATTGATTATTGGGAAGTTGAAGACCAATTATCATACAACTTTATGTAGAGGCGTGTGTCGTTTGGAACCTCTATGCAAAGATCAAGCTATGAAACAGATGTTCTGTTTTCGGTTGATTCTTTTATTTATAATTCTGGTTGGTAAACTAATGGAAGGTGAACAGATATTCTGCTGTTATTGAAATATTTAAAATAGTTAATGCAGAAGAACTTGTTTCACATTCTAAAGGTAAATCTGTTTACAAGCATCAGCATTAAGTATATCAATTTGCTCCATATTATATAAATCTATACCAGATAATAAGTCTAACATTCTGAAGGTATATCTATTACTGCAGAGATTGAACAGCGCAAAGTACATGAACATGTTTCACATTCCAAAGATACCACTCAACAGGGCAGAGCTTTTAAAAAATATTAAGTTGGTTTGTTTAACGACACCACTGGAGCACATTGATTAATAATCATCGGCTATTGGATTCTAAATATCTGGTAATTGTGACACATGGTTTTAGAAAAAAACGAAGCTGCAGTAATATAGGCATTTTGTAAATTCTCTCAAAATGTATATCTATTATACTAGTAATTATATATGCTGGTGTATATTGAAGTATGAGTTAGTAGCTAGCAACTGGTCGTGTGTGTCCAACTGTTGAACCCTAGAAGCAAGTGTAAAGACATCGAACCATTGTGCTCGACTCGCGTCTTCCAGTATCGGCAGTAAGCATGTCTTCTCCATTTATCTCTATCGAGTTGCTATTTAAACGAAACGCTCGGAAATCTAAAATCGATATTTGGAGGGTAAAGGCAATTCTTTATGTATCACTTGTGTATGTGTGTGTGCTGCCATAATGCTTAGTTGATCGCCATCGAGTTAGCCCTGGCCAGGTGTCAATGAAACAATGCTTTCCTCTATTGTTACCTTGTGCGCGCTACAATATCTCAACAAATGAAAAGTCTAAAGAGAAACGACTGTTATGGCAACTTTTTGTTCCTCAGTTTCTAGCGATATTGAAAAGGTTTTTTTATTATTCATAACGGATATTTTAAACATGGAATAACATCTCTATGGTGCGTGACAAAATCGACAGTCTGCTGAGCGTAACTCCTATTGGCAATGTTTGTCTCCACGTTACTACCCGGGAAAAACTATAGCGCGATTCATCAATTGTCGTGTCCAAATCCGAACCTAATGCGGGATAATTAACCGAGGGATCTAAGGTGTGGAGCCAGTGTTCCTCCTCTTGCCGATCGATATAGCCACGGCTTTTATTTCTCTGATGTCACAATGGGAGTGTGTGCTCACTCGCACTGGCACACGCGGTGAACGTATCTTCCCAACAGCTAAACCGGAGTCTGAACCCACTGGAACCAGTGGCGCGCTCTAGGCAGACGACTTCCCAAAAGTTGCAGCCAAATCCCCAATAACGTCATTGAGTTGCTGACACCAGTGAAGTCTTGAAAGGAGATACTGCTGTCAGTGTGCACAAATGTCCAACCTTTCCCGTCAACTCATTGAATGCATTCTTTAAAGACAATGTCCTTTTAGGACCGCACATTTAATTGCAGATCCGGTGATGATGAGGATGCTATATTGAGCTTGTAACCATGGAAACGTTTCGTAGCGTGAGGCAGTTGAGCCCATAACGTTACACCTGTGCAGGTATATGAAAGGCGCGTTAGACCAGCGCTTGTGGGGTGACAGCCATTCTCTGCATCTAGACTGATCGAAGTTCACCAACGCAGAACTCTTTCACTGACAGTTTATAGATTTTTGTGTGTGGACAAGATTTTGTATTTGTTTTGCGTTTACCGCTAACACCTGATGTTCATTTTATTCACAGTTATTGTGTAACATGGTCTGAAAATATGAAGTTATTTTTCTACAGCTATTTCAAGCATCTTTAATGTTTTGTCTGTTCAGCTTGAAACATTTTGTACCCCACAGAGATGTTCATTACACATACAGGAATTCCATCAATAGAACTACTAACTAGAAAAAAAGGACTGTACTAAGTGGACAATGCAAGTGACTGTTGACAGTTCATTATAGTTTTCGGTGGAGCGAGGGTCACGTCGTTATTTATTTGGGAACTTGGACAAGCGCAGCAGGGAAGAAGCGTTAAGCCATTTTGGGGCTTGAAAAGGGATTGAAAATAGTTTACCCCTTGGTTGACTTCATAATAGGGTTTTCCATCGACCATATGGTGCGACAATTATAATATTTTGTGAAAGTGAAATGTCAAATCTTAAAGATCGTCTTGCTACACTGAGCAGCTTTCTGGCGGACTGTTCTCCGATCAGCGCGGCTATTCACCGATCTTCAGGTAACGCCAAGTCATTTCGCCTTCACTCGCTAAACATCGCAAGTCATAACTGTAGACGAAACAACATAATAATATGTATTCGGAAAGCTCTAATTTTTTATAGGTGCATGTAATTGTTACGCGTTTATGTTATTAATCTACTGAGTGTGTATGTATGTATCTATAGTACACGTGTTTTATATTATTGTGCTGTGTAAGATACATAGATGATCTAAGATCACATGTTTTCAGATGTTTGTGTACTGACTATGTTTATGTCATGTTTTTCTTGTTCACGTGTTTACCTGTAGGCCACGTGTTTTTAGTTTATGTGCTGACTATGTCTAGACCACCTGTTGTATCGTGTCTATGTGTTGACTATATAAAGGATAATCTGGGTTGGGTTTTTTTGTTAGTGGTTTTTTTGGTTGTTAGTGGGGGTTTTTTGCATCGTAATTATGTTGCCTGTTTGTGTGTCTTGTACCTTTCTCTGTATGGTGGTCCTTTTCCCTGTTGTACATGGGTTTTTATGTAGTCTTATTTAGCATCTCTGTGATGTTGCTTTATTCTGTGTACTGGATGTCTAAATGTTTTTATAGATTTTTACTTTCCTAAGTATTTTATATAAAGTTGTCCTTGTTTTATTATGTGTAGTCTGACTGTGTAAATCGTTATGTTTATACTCCACGCGCGCACGCGCGCACATACACAAACGCACGCGCACACGCACGCACCCACACATGCATACTTACATACGCACACGCTGCTCTTTGCATATTGCGAATATCATGTGACGTATCCCCATCCTTCAGACGAAGCATGAGGAAGATGTTACATCTATGAGAATGGCTTATCGCATACCACACCGTAATATGTACCAATTTGTGTCATTCCTCTCCGTATTAGCTTTGTGATAATTGGGGGGAAATATCGAACTCACCATGTTGTTTTATTTCTTCAGATTCGGGAGGTGAAGACATGGTGATGAATGCGACAAACACTGCAGCTGTCAATGAGACAGACCCAGGCAGTCCTGATGAAAGCAAACCCCTGGCTCTACACATTGGCAACAAGTCCCCAGTATCCGACAAATTGCCGAGCAGAGGACACCCTGAGAGAAAACGCCGAGCCAGTAATGACAGTTCTGATGTAAGTTATTTATAATATTCTGCTGAGGTGTGTCCAATGTTCATGTGTCCAACCACCCGCCCCCCGTTTAGCCACCTGTACGTACAACGATGTAATCTAATCGTGCCTCAATGTTTGCCGATATGCTTCTCTATGCATATGAATCAGTATTTCCCACTAGCCTAGAAAAGTAGAAACAAACATTATTAATCTTGCCAAGAAGTTCAATTTTACATTGCGCTATATTAGTGATCGTAAAAATTTCAATAGCAACAGCATAGCAGATTATCTTCCATTGATTTATCTGCAAGCGTTGGAAATAACGGAAATAACAAAAGTAATACATCTGTTTCATATCTTGATCTTTACACAGATTCAAAAATGCATGGGTCTCTACACAAAGTTGTATGATAAGGAGATGACTAACTTTTCAATAGTTAATTTCCTCTATATAGAGCAACATTCCATCTGCTCCAGCATATTAAGTCTATTTTGTCCATTATGACAAATTGTGAAATACATTATGGCGTGTTCATTACGTGTATGTTATAACCAATGTCATATCCTTATGCTCAGTAGTTGTTTTATCATGGTTGTAACATTCGTGAACTGGTGAACACGTTTTTTAGCAGTTCGTGGTAAGACATTCAGAGGCTACTTGACGATATGACGCATCACTGATACAGATGATGTCTGATGCAATACCTTATTTTAACCTGTTTCACACGTATCCATAGTTTTAATGAAAATAGCTGACAAAACACAATGTCCGTGCTTACGATGGGTCCTACACGTGGGGCAGAATATTCTCTTCTTTCTGGAACCTTTTGTATGATCACTGCCTTGGCTGTGATTCGTGAGTACATGTCAACTCGACTTTGTTGTAATATCTCTTTGACTCTGTCTTGCACACATATACACATTTGACATTTGTCGTTTATATTACTCTACTGTTGAAATATTACAGTAAAGCCTTCAGCTTCAATTTTGTAAAGACGCTTTAGGTTTAGCCAAACGTACTTTATTTTGTGTCTATTTATGTGTTAGTTAATTGAGAAAATTATTAGCCAATTAATTTAACTTGACTAGCATTTATAAACTATAATGAGCCACGAGTTACTTCCCTCTGTCATGCTTCATGACGTTATGCATTTGTAGACTTTGTGATAATGTTACAGTAACTTGCTATTTTAATTATATTCAAAATCAATCAAAGAAAAAAAGTGGTTTATTATAATGCTTACACATGCAAGAAGATATTATTTATATCTTCACTCGGTGAAAATAAACGCTGCAGTAGTGGCATTGACGCAAATTGACGTCACACGTATCGTATACGTCATACCGACGTTTATGACATCAATTCTGATTGGAGCATTATTCTGCGATATATTGCTTGACATGTTCAAGAAACCCCAGAAATAAGATATGCAAGTATTCAAGATTATGTCAGGTTTAAAATGAACAAGCCCCTAAACGGTCCCAAATGAAACACAGACATGTGGTATGCTATAATAAAATCAAATTCTAAATCAACTGAACAAAATGCCCATTTTAACGTATTTTGAGTTCCCTATAACGTTATCACCTGGTTTGATTTCAAAATGACATCATTAACTTGCGGCAGTCCATTCCTTATACAAAAAAAAACGTTTATATAAATTATAAAGAATAAAAATATCAACAACAAATAAAAGGGTTGAAATTAGAATATAGGTAACTACATGTATACTGGGTTTTCTGATTCGGCGACGTATATCTGTGATTTTATCATTACAATTTTTCAGAGTCTGCGCTATTCACAAAAAAGTAAACATTTAATCAAAACAAGGGGACTCTGTTTCTTTATTAAATATCGTAATGGCAGATGCGTAACAGAAACTAGAAGTTAAAAAGTATCAGGTTTCTTTGAAACGTGATTGTGATGTATTGAAGATTCATTTCAGCGTGTCATAAATAGAAAATAAATGCTGGTGTTATAATTATTACAGTCCTGTGATAGAACATTATCTAAAACATCATAAGGGGTGCGGCAGACGGTATTATCGTTTTAAATATCATATATCAACTAGCTTCTAGTTACGTGTTCCAATAATACAGACAGCTTAAAACGTTATCAGAGAATCTTCGCTTTTACTTTGCTTTGATGTAACAAGTAAGCTGTTTTTGTAATATTTTAAAAAGCAAATAGAGATATTAGATTTTATTTCTGTTTGTGAAATGGTTGTCTTTTACTTAAATATGTGGATTAGCAGCTAAAAACGTCACATCAAAGTTACCTCCCTTGCTTAATACACAGAGCTCCTAATAAAAACTATGCCAATTTTGATATCTACTAATTAATATTGGATGTGACGTCATCGATGTCTCTGTGTTAGTCAGACAGGTGTGATGTGAGTCGCAGACCGTGATTTAGAATGTCACGTGGGTGTGACGTCATCGAGGTCTCTGTGTTACGCAGACAGTAGTGATGTGAGTCGCAGACCGTGATTTAGAATGTCACGTGGGTGTGATGTCATCGAGGTATCCGTGTGAGTCGCAGGCCGTGATTTCGAATGTCACGTGGGTGTGACGTCATCGAGACCTCTGTGTTACGCAGACAGGTGTGGTGTGCGTCGCAGGCCGTGATTTCGAATGTCACGTGGGTGGCAGCCTGCAGTGGTATGAGCTCCAACACCATAGGCAATCTCTAATTGACTTCTAAGCCTCACTATGCGGATCAAGTTCGTGTGGAGAAATGGATTTGGCTTAGCACAGACATAGCAGACGAATATCACGGAAGTTGGCGCGTTTTCATATAGGAATTGAAACGTGCTACAAAGATGTAAATTAGCAGTGGATTTATATAAATGTACAAAGTTTGGTTGTGTATAACTCACTTCAGTTGATCATGAGCTATTGGATAAAAGAAAAGGTTCGTTTGTTTGTCGAGACGACTGGAGTGGATATTGCATGTCTATGATACGGTTAAGTCGTCTCAAAAGAAAGTTTTGTTGCCTCATATGCTACTCTTAGCGAATAGCAGCAAGTGGCATTTTATGTTCATGTTTCCACAGACAGGACAGCACACACCACAGCCTTTCATATGCCAGTCGTGAGTCACTGGTTGGCACGAAAAATAAATAGAGTCCACTGAGTAGCATCGATCCTTTGACCTCTCGAATCTCAATCGAACGTTATTGCACTGAGCTATATTCCGCTCCCTTGTTATTGCATGTCAAATACATGCTTATTTCTACGCATGGTCTCAGAAGTCTTTCTCCATCGCTGTCCACAGATCAGAAACAGAGGGCGTATTTTTAGTTAATTATTTTATTCTAAAACCTAAGAGGTAAATCTATGGAATGTTATCTGCTACTATGATGTGTTTTAATGATAGGAGATGACCAAACTAGCATGCTTATAAATATAGTTTTTGTTGCCATATACATGTGTTTTGATTTAGGTACATTAGTTAGGATTCCTTTTTCACAAGGCAGCAAAGCAAATCAGCTATGGCATAACCTCAACTGTACAGCAAGATCTACGATACAATAAGCTCATACATTACCTCAGTTGCGAATAATAATAGCGCGAAGTCGTGTTTGATGGGAAGAACGCCGTTTATTGATTTTGCGTGGTTCTTTCTGTGTGAGTGTGACGAATTGTATTGCTACCCATGAGGAATATAAGGTACCAAGTTTTGGAGTTCATACCACGCGTGTTAATAGGCTGAATTTCGCTAGCTAATGCCGCGGATAGACGGCTAAACTAACACGGTCAATTACCAGTTTCTGAAGCAGAAAAAAGAGAACAAAAGTTAGGAACCTTTGTGATAAATCTAACCAAGAGCCCGAATCTTTAATTGGCTCTCTGAGGGCCTGGCAATTGGCATTCATGTTGTTACTATGGAAATTAGTTGCTCCAAAAGCCGTCTTTTTGGAACTGTTTACTGGCGTCTTTCTATTCCTCACCTCCGTGCAGTAATTGTGTCCCCCAGCTCGGAGTCGTTGCCCGTCCGTGTCTAGACTGGTCTTCTCAGCCAGCCTGTGATGAGAACAAACAGCTAGGTGACAGTAGATATGTTCTTAAAAGGCTGGAATACAATCAGTGTGTCGACTCGCTAGAACCGCCGGCCAGACGAGTCCTCTGTGCTGGCAGACTTTCAGACACTGCAAGGCTTCCGGTGCCATCAGGATTGAAGCAGTACCGCCAACGGCAACATATGTGGCTCACTTTAGGCACATCTTTTGATCTAGTACACAAGTACTATTTACACATATAAAAACCGACACGTAAACAGATGACAATGTGAACAATTAAGATATATTTCAATGCGAAAGAAAAGAAAACATATTGCACAATAAATTAATAGGTTGTTGAACAGGCAGACACGATGCCAATAGTAATAAATACACATATAAACTGATTTATCAACTCTTGACAATCTAACGTGTATGGCGTTGATGTGTTTTACAATCTTATTATTTCGATGTTAGCTGAAAGATAAAGTTTAGTGGTAATTTTTGCCGTAAACGTCTTGGCTCTGAACATTCATGCGGCTTTAGCGTTTCTACTAGATAGATAGATAGATATATAGATAGATAGATAGATAGATAGATAGATAGATAGATAGATAGATAGATAGATAGAT
>JAULBR010086092.1:0-13068 GCA_032355825.1 Melanodrymia aurantiaca
CAAAACAGGTTACCTGATGTGTAGTTTCGGGTAACCTTTAAACAGGTTTCCCGAACGGGTCCTTATTCTCGGGCCTGAAATAGTGTAACTTCACCGTTGTCTGGAGATGCAGCAGAATTTGAAACGTTCGGTGCCTAAGTATATAATTGAGGGTCTTTAACTGATGTTGAGAGAGTTTCAACTTGGATTTTGATTTGTTATTAGATAGCAGCTGTGGTGACAAAGGCATAACACGTTCGTTTACTACCTTTCATGGAGACATCATTTTGTGGTACACATATATATATCATGTATGGCTGAATAGTTTCAAGAAGCAGGCTTATAATATATAGACTGGCAAACTAGAATACAATATTGGATTTAAAAGATATTCAATTTCCATATTGGTATTAAATAATCTCAAGGCTTTGTTTTGAAAACAACATTAATTTACATCGGTCTAATGGTTAAATGTCACATTTTGTTAATGTAAACATGTTTTTAAAATTATGCGTGCTTTTTACAAACTTAATTGTTACATGTACATTAATTTTATTCCGAACTAAACTAACAATAAAATACAAGATATGTTAAGTAGGCACCTACTGACAGATTGTAATTTGTGTGATATATAACCGTTGTTTTATTGGTTTTAATGTATGTTTTCCTAAAACAGAAATTAAACCTTGTTTTCAAGTTTCCTTTCTGAATAGGTGTTATGGGTAAATAGTTACTGCTAGATTCTAATGCTTTCTATAGTTACAGCTTTATATGTACCGTACATTTTAGACAAACTTGTGCCAACATTAGTTTTTGTGGAATATTTATATGTTTTTTTTATTGACTGTTTCTATACCTTGTTGATGTGTTTGTATCTGATCTTGATTTTTAAAAAACAAAATAATGTACTTATACTCTGTTATTAATAAGTAGATTATTTTTATTCAAAGCTTTATAAGCTTGTTATTAATAATATACAATTTTTTTTTACTTTAATATGTAAATATCCATTTCAAGATATTTGCTGATTATATTACTCAGGTTGTCATTTCAAATTGCTGAGGACAAAACATAGATTGCATAATAATTATTTTGGTATGGGAAGTGATTGTTCAATATTTCTTTTCAATCTTTAGTCACCTTTGTATACGTAGACATGATTTTGTGCTTACCCTGCATTCTCAAAGTTGTAACTGATTAAATTGTCTATTACACTAAACACCATGAGAAATAAATCCTGAAAGTAATTCTGTTTAGTTCAATGATGCAAGAAGCCAGCAAGATGACCTGCTATAGATATAGTAGGTTGTTACTTGAACCAAAGCTAAAACTACAGGGAGGCATCATTTACTGAATGCTGAAACCGAATTTAACATGGAAGGGTCAGATTAAAGTCATAAATGCCAACGACAGTAATACGATCCACCAGTGTGTCGCCTCATACAGACTGCCTTTTACATGACAGTAAACCTCAATTCAACTTACTTGGAACGAGATGGGGAAAACTGGCTTTCTGCTCAAGCCCCGTAACAAAAGCATGTATCGACTTGATGGCTCTTTATGAAGGAAAGGCTTCCCGTTCCCTGAGTTTACACTCAGACGACTGTATTGAATTGTTTTACACAAATTGTGCTCCTACCCACCATTGGCATCGACTTCTTTACTGTTATTCTCGCATTCAGTAAATGATGCCTCTTGTATTTTCATCTTTATTTGGTATGTTAGTGAGCTACTTTGTCTATGATGGAAGGCTGCACCATTGAACTAAGTCGCATTACTTTGATAATACACTTGTATGTTTGTAATTGAATTTATGTAGACTAATTTTACACACATAATACACTAATGAGACAAACAGATTTAAGAAGGTCACATGTAACGGCCAGTGTGCCTAACTCTTGTTAGTGAATGTTTTTACACACCCAGTTAGTCATTTGAAACTAATCTGCTTTGTTTATTTGTAGTCTATGTACGGTTTCATAGTTTAATAGTCTATGTACGGTTTCATAGTTTAAAAAACTTCCTTTTATATGTATTTATATATATATACATAAATGCACCTACGCACACACCCACGCACACATATAGTTTTAAAATATTAAAATTAATTATATAAAATATTAAGATTATATATTATTCTAATAGATTATTTCAAAAGTCTAGAACGCCTGTTAAACTATTTATGTGTAAGAACCCTGTTTTATCTTTTATACTAGTGTTAAAAAAAAGTTGAGAATATTGATCATGTTGTCCATATAGTTGACATTTGTTTGCTCAGAGATATTCAATACTACAGTAGTATAACAGGGCTAACACATTGTATTTCACATTGTTTGTTTACATTCTAAAAGACCTGTACATAAACATGGATAAAAGGATGTTGCTTTTGAATTGTATGTCGAAACATTATGGTCACATTGTAAATTATTTGTTCTGTTTCTGCATGGCAGCTTCTTTTGATGGAAAACTTATTTTGTTGTGTAAATAACAAGATAATTGGGCACAAGTTTGCTGACTTACTAGGTGCTAATTAATAATCTCTGATTTAAAAATAACAACCCACAATGCATTATTCCCTTTTGGTTTATATGTCAAGGCCACTATGTAGAATGATTGTAATTGAATATTAGTTTGATAATTTGATAACAAAACACTGACAACTTCCTAGATAAAATACTGCCTAAATACACAGATTCTACATGGCATATCAGATAGCGTGGCTGAAGATGTCTATGCCATTCTGATTCAATATGGTATCAGAATTCGTGTTGCCTATATCCAATTAAAGTTCAAGTACACTGGTGTCATACGTTTTATAATCTATTTTCTTTCACCTGTTTGACTAACCTGTGTGCACATAAACTCTTCGTGACGATGTTATCACTTTAAGACTTGTGTACATTGTGTCATAGTCTGTTATTGGTAGTATTTCAAGAGCGGGGTGTAGCTCAGCACAACATCGTCGCCTGAGGTTCGTTAGGTCAACAGATAGATCCTCCTTGGTCGACCTGTTGGGTTATTTCCCATTGCAACTCGTGATCCATGACTGGTCCATCAAAGACCATGATTTGTGCTATCTTGTTAGTGGGAAAGTGCACATAAAATATCCCATGCTGTATTTTAGCAGCAGGTTTCCTCTGTAACCAAGTGCCGATATAACCGTACATTTGACCACCAATAACCGCTAATTAATACTCAATGTATTCCTGTGGTGTTGTTAAATGTTTTTATGGTAGTATTTCAATTTTCCACCTTATCAGTGCTATTATACATCTATATAGAGGATACTTCCCGAGTGTCTTGTGATATTATAATTTATTAGTACATGTTGATAAACGTATACAATCTGAGGCTTGCCGAGGATTATAATTTTATCAGCTAGTACTGATAGATTATGGATAGCACAACACACGGGGTATGTTTTTTTCTCGTTCTATATCAGGTCAATTGCAATAATTATTAATGAAAATGAACGCTTGCAATGTTTGTTGGCTCAAAGGCAATGGTATGACATCATGTTTAGAACTTCAGGTTTCTTGGTGACGAGCTTGAAAAACCGTCTATGGACCAATCCTGTACAAGACTAATGGATGATAAATTGCATTAGCAAACCCCTAGAATAAATACTATTAAGGTATTGTGTTCTCATTTATTGTTCACCTTGGATCTGTTTTTGCACAATGTCTTTTTGTTTATTAACATACACTTACATGTACTTGTTACCCCTGGTATTGACCATGTTGTCATGTAGTCGATATGATGAAATAGAAACAAATTATATGAAAACATTTTGGAACTACTGCAATTTTGTAACAATATTATAATAATTTTGCTTTACTTTGGATAAACTTTGATACAACATTTAATGTTCTATGTGAAGCAATGCAGTTTTGTTCAACTGTACTTGTATTTTAGATGAATTCATATTTTAAGATGGAAGATATTAAATTATATATAATTATATACATGTATGATCAGAATTCCAATACTTTTATCACAATGACTCTTTAAATATATTTTTTGGGTCTTTAGAAAAATTCAGTTCTAGGAGGCCTCTGACTGGCACACCTTTACTTACCGGTATATAGAGCACTGAAAAACGTAATGTTCTTCACCTGCTGAAAATATCAAAATTTGATTAAAAACAATGAAATAGGTTTAAATTAAAAAATTTTGAATAATATTTTTTATATTGTTCATATTATTTAGAAATGATTGATTGTGACACCTTTACTGTGGGACAACGTCCATTTTACCTATCATATTTGCATAATTTTGTTAATACTGTCTAAAACTAAAATACCATAAAACTGAAACATAGCTTTAAAATTTGGACGAGTTACGAGTTAATATCCCAGTTATACAGTTTTGTTGCTATCCACTGAAGCATTTCAAATAGTGTCTCATTGTGTTTGTTTATTCATTGTGTCCATTTGAAGTCGTCATTGTTTTTAATGTATTATGTACTTGTTTATACTTGTTTTCTTAAGAATAGATATTACTATTGAATTTGGTGAATTTTTATGTGTGTGCTTAAGTATAACTTTCAAACTATGTTTTACCAATTATTATAACGTGCTATATTGTAAAATATTTTAGGGCATAATCATTACTTGTTTGTAAATGCTCATTCTACACATAAAATGTTGTACGCTACCTGTTGGCCATATAACTCTCATTAGACATTGTCAGTCACTCCATTATTGTACATTCATATCATTTACTTTGTAAATACCAAAATGTTTCATTGAGCTCATCCATTTTTCAAGGGCTGACATGACAGGACACTGGACGTAACACATCACTCATCATACATCATTGTTATTCATTAGTTAAATCATCTTCACTTATTCACTAGTTAGATCATCTTCATGACAATCTCTCTTTCTACATATCACAGAATTGTTTTAAACTGTATATTTGATATTTTAGGAGTCTACAAAACTTTTTAAATGAGATTTTAGTTTTTAAATATTTCACTCCGATTGTTATTTTAAAGAAGTAAATATGGTATTGATTGGTTGAAAAGTGGTGCAATTACTTCAGTTTCGCCGTCTGCATTCTGTAATATTTCTCCTGACCTGTATTGTCTGTCCATCTCACTCATTTTCTTCTTCCCTCTCCCCTCTCAATCTCCTCTCTTGTTTTGACCTACTAACTCGTCTATTCTCTTCTTTCTCGCATCCCTGTTCACCGTTTCTATGCTGTATGGAATATAATATGTAAAGAGATGAATGTTTCAAAATTCATTCATTAGAACATGCAATACGACAAAACTGATGTCAGAGTTTCCTGTCATGTCTGCTACCATCCATGACAAAGTCATTCACTCACTCGCTCACTCACTCACTCACTATAATTCTGCTGCTTACGGTCTGTACAGATATTGTATATAGTGCATGCGTGTGTACACATACAGTCGTGTGTACAGATTGATGTCATTCATGTCATTGTTACAGGAAGTCTTCCTGGTTGTGGCTTATGCTCTGTTGAAAGAATTATTTTTTGTTACATAGATGTCTCCACACTCTTTGTTTACTTATCTTTGAATTCACATGCTCTTTTAATCAATTCGTAACGGAAACGATTCAAGCAAGCATTCAAGCAAGATCCTTTGTTAATGGTCATAGAAACATGTTACAGTTCTTAGAAGGCAGACAGTTGCCTTTCAATAATTGAACAGATTTTACTCATTCAAAACAAATACTACCTTTATCAACTTGCTTTTTTTCTATTAAAAGATGCCACTGAATTAAAAAATCCATTTGCCGTTTTGTAACTATAATTTGTTACAGAAATTGAGACTAATATTTTAAGAGTACTGTATTAATGTTATGTAAGTAATGTATTTACTGGGAAATTGCATATAGATATTTTTGAAGCAAGTTGTATCAAGCATTTTTACTAGCGATTCTCTTTTAAAACTGTTCTTTTATTTTAAATACATGAACAGTAACCAATAGTATGGGACATGCATTACAAAAAGCGGGGAGCGGGACGTAGCTCAGATGTAGTGTCTTTCGTTCCAGCCAGTGATCCACGACTGGTTTATCAAATTCAGTGGTGTGTGCTATCCTGTCTATGGGAAAGTGTACATAAAAGACCCCTTGCTGTCATTCATGGAAGAGTAGCCTATGTGGCAGCAGCGGGTTTCCTCTGTGGCCATGTGTCAATATAACCATGCGTCTGACTTCCAATAACCGCTGATTTATAATTGAAGTGTTTCTAGTGGCGTCGTTAAATAGAACAAACTTTACTTTCACTCCTTTAACCAAATTATTAAAATGTTACGCCCAGGTGTACACGTTTATTGGCTTGTAAGCAAATTAATAAACCAGAATATCAAATGAGTTTATGACATGGACATACATGTATTGAAATCCAAGATGGTGGACACTACACGAAGTCATAAATGGTCTCATATGATTCTCTGACCATGAAAACATGGGGTAGCCTTTGAAAGTATGTCTGTACCTTCCGTAAAATTGAAGATATTAAGGGAAATATACACCGGATGGTGGCCATATTGAAATCCAAAATGGCGGCCACCATGGGTCATTCTGAGGTGGGTCCTAATCGAAAATGAAAGGTATTGAGGTCTACTACACATGTGCAAAGTTTCATGCTTTCCACACAAAATGAACAATTTGATGGTATTATGGGTCTCAGCCGCTAGAATAATGGATATTATGGGTAACCCAGGGAAAGTTATAGGATAAAACATGGTACCGGTATGACATTACTGTCAATACAGGGTGGACTCACCTGTGATGATGGCATCTCTTGTTTGAACATGCTGGACGTCTCACTGACCAGGGTGGTGGACTCACCTGTGATGATGGCAACTCTTGTTTGAACATGCTGGACGTCTCGGCGACCAGGGCGGTGTAGGCATCCTTCAAGAGTGGCTCAGTGACGGGCATGGGCTGTTCGAAGTCGATGTTGATACCGTCGAGGTGTTGGCGCTGAACCCGCTCCACGTGTCTGTGAATCCACTCTTCTCGTAAACTGCTGTTCCCCAGGTTCGACTTCGGGAAACTCACTGACAATCAGAAGTTACAGGACGTCATAACACCTTTCTCTTTACTTGCTATTTATCAACAATAGTGAAGTGGGACGTAGCTCAGCACAAGAGTATCTGCCTGAAGCTAGATGGGTTGAAGGATCGATCCTCCTCAGTGGACCAACCCATTGGGTTATTTCCTGTTCCCACTAGTGAACCATCACATGGTCCATCAAAGGTCATGGTATGTGCTCTTCTGTCTGTGGGAGTGCGCACATAAAACATCCCTTGCTGCTATTTAGTAAGAGTAGTCTATGTGGTGGCTGCAGTTATCGGAGAAAATGTAGGTTGATGGAGTTATATGTAACTGTACACAAAATGTCTACACACATAGTTAAGTGGTTTTTTATTACATTAAACTTTGTGTTTAAAAAGGCCATACACATTTACTGTTGAGCTAAATATAAAGAATGAACCCGCACCTAGTCCACCCTACCATCATATTAAACATACTTGCTAATATTGACATGAACTAATTGCTGTATGTATTATTATCTGAGACTGTTGGTGTTATTACTGACCGACGTTAACGATTCGGACGTTGTGTTGGTGAGCGTGACACATGAGCGACGTGCTGACGAAACCGACCAGCACGATGGTCGTCATCTTGTCCCAGTCGTATTGTCGCCATACTCGTTCTCCGGGGTTCTTGGAAAACACAAACACCTGAATAAAACACAAACACCTGAATAAAACACAAACACCTGAATAAAACACAAACACGTGAATAAAACACAAACACCTGAATAAAACACAAACACGTGAATAAAACACAAACACGTGAATAAAACACAAACACGTGAATAAAACACAAACACCTGAATAAAACACAAACACCTGAATAAAACACAAACACCTGAATAAAACACAAACACCTGAATAAAACAAACACCTGAATAAAACACAAACACCTGAATAAAACACAAACACCTGAATAAAACAATCATAATCCAATCACAATCACAACCCATCATCAGTCATAACCCATTAATAATCATCAATCATAGCCAATCTTCAGAGTTAATTAGTCATCAACCGATGTGTGTTTCACATTATATCAGTGGATTAATTGTCTAAAACCATTTAACAAATAAGTTACTGAAAAAATGCAATAAGTATATTCAGGTGAATTAGAGTAAAACATCCAATATGCATACATGTAAATTTACCATGTCAATATGTTTAGAACGTGTAATGATAGCTTTAGAATCACTGCCATCTTGAATTTTAATGAGTGTCCTAGTTGTGTCATTTCATCTGTACACCAAATGCATTTATGAACTTTTGTGTTCCAATGTAAAGATTGCAAGTTCACTATTGCTCTCAGTTTATATATTAAGAAAATTGCAATGTGCATGATTCTGAATATGGTTATTTCAGGATCCACCTTTGTGAGGTGAAATGAAATGTCAATGTGTACCATCTTGTAGTTCAATATTCTCATTTACTTTAGTAAGCATTGCAAAACAAGTTTGAATATGGCCAATTTTGCAGCCATCTTGGCTAGGGAGATGTTTCTTGGGGTGATTTTCAGTGAAGACATGTACACATGAAGCCTAAAATCTGGTGAAACTCTAACATCACAATATATTCCCAGTTATCCACATCACTATAATGTACATGTATGGAACGGATGTTAATTAAATAATATTATCAAATTATTAGGAAAAATTGCTTAAATTTTCGAAATATAATTATATAAAAAATAATGACAATTTTCAGTCTACATTTTACATTTTTACTTTTACCAATCAAACTTTGATGGATCTACACAAAACCTGGTAGAGTTCCTTCAAGTTTCATACTAAACTTGATGAAGATAAATAAAATCTTTGATGGCACATGTAAATGTGACTAATAATATGATTGAATTTTCATCAAGAGTAATAATACTTATTCTATTTTTTTAATGTGGAACTATTTTAAAGAAAATTAAACACATGCTTGTTAAAAAGATAATTGCAAATAATATATTGTACAAACAGGAAATTACTTTGCATCATATTGGCAACAATCTCACCTCTTTTCTGGCTGTGCCATTGATAGGCAGACAGAGTTCTTCGCTGTTGCATGGGCAGTGTGATGCGAGACAGGTTACAAGAAACACGCACAACAGAGCCAGGCACGACACCATATCCGCCATGTTGTTCTGATTACAAAGTAATCCAGCCTCCAGCTACACTCCTTGTGCCTTCCTCAACTACATCACAAGCCAACAAGCTGAAGTTTTCACATAGCTTTTAATCAAGATACAAGTTGTCCTCGTGTCAAATAAAATATGAAAGCGTTAACAACAAACGCTAAATGAGTGTGAAAGCTAAAACAAATAACAGGAAGTCAAGTGTTGTTTATTAAACAGGCTTTGTGCAAATTTGAACTTCCATCACCTTGGTTTAATCGACCGTAAGATCGAATTCTTACAGTTTCCCTCAAATGTACTTTTTCTCCACTTTTAAATGTATTCTTTTTATATTGCTTAGAAAATTAACTGTTTTCAAATATTGCAAAAGAGAAAATTATAAACAATTGGGTAAAACGGCCTTTATTGTGAATTCTGGTTCATTTGAAACACTCATGTTCATAGTTTAATCATTTTGCTTGAATTATACGACAAGCAATGTATATATTGGGAAACACTTCAATGGGTGTATTGGGCAGCACTTCTTTGGATATATTGGGGAACACTTCAAAGTGTGCATAAGACAAAACTTCCATGGATGGATTGAGCAACATGTTTAGAGGTGAATTGATCCACACTTCTATGGGGTAGTATTTTGCTTGGGGAATTTGGCAACACTTCCTTGGTTGCAATTAGCAGCACTTCCATAGGCACATTCAGCAATATTTCAATGGCTGCAATGAGCAATACTTTAATTGTGGTATTTGGCAGATCAGTACTTTCAATGAATTTGGCAATGCTTCCATGGTTGCAATTAGCAGAACTTCCATGGAGGTATTTGGCAACACTTCCATGGTTGCAATTAGCAGAACTTCAATGGAGGTATTTGGCAACACTTCCATGGTTGCAATTAGCAGAACTTCAATGGAGGTATTTGGCAACGCTGTCATGGCTGCAATTAGCAGAACTTCCATGGAGGTATTTGGCAACGCTTTCATGTCTGCTACACATGAAAAGGGATTGCGTGAATACAAACAGAAATAACTAATAATTCTTTATAATCAGTGTTCAACATTTGTTCACTGGTAAGCAGCATGAAATAACTTTTATATTAAACAAATGTGGCATTACATTGCTGCTATATACAATATATACAATGAAACAAAACATAAATATGGGCAAAAATAATTTATTTTGTTACATGAGAAAACAAACTGAATACTCAGAAAAAAGACACTAGGCCAACAAACAAAAGAGAATATTAGAGAATACTGTAATTAAAGCTTCTACGTACAATACTGACCACAGCTGACCCAATATTACACGAGGTGCAGAGTGAGTGAATGTGCTACAGAGAAACATGATTGTCTTCCACTGACCAATAAGTCCAAAACTCAACGTTCTATTCAAGAATCCTAGTTGTTAGAGCTAACCCTGAGTTAAGTGTCTAACCATGAGCTATATTTAACTACTGATTAAAAATTGCGTGTTTCAAACGTTGGCTAGCGCTAACTATGAGTTAAATATACCATAACCCAGCTTTTAATCTGTGTTTAGCCAAACCTGGGTTAAGGAATTTAACTCATGATTAGTGTTAACCAGTGGTTACGTCAACCTAGGATTGGAACAACCGGGCCCTGGCTTCTATTGTTTCAGATGCCCTGGGTAGTGATCAAGTATTTACGGTATGTAAGATTGTAACAGCAAACAAGATGATACATTAGAAACCATCTTAAGATGCAGTCATATTTCACAACATGAACGTTCATTTCATGCAGTCTTATTAATGAACCTAAACTGGACTGTAATAATGAACTTTCGATTCCCAGCAACAAACAAAAACATCACTTTTGAGCTCTCAAATCAACAGCTTTAGTGAAATAGTGGTTTGTATGGATGACATCACTGGAACACTTGATGGACCAGTCGAGGATCACTGGTTGGAATGGGAAGTATGAATGAATGAACGAAATACAATTTAACGACACCCCAGCACGAAAAAAGACATCGGCTATTGGGTGTCAAAATATGGTATAGGAATGGGATCTAAACCAACAGTTCCACCGAGGAGGATCGATCTGTCGACCTATCGAACCTCAGTAGGATGCTCAGGTTTGCATGGAAGGCAGGAGATTGGGGTAAATGTTGTAGGAAAGTTGTTCACATGGAAGATGTGAGAGCATTTTGAGATGGATCCTAAATCACGAAGATGAATGGCAAACATGGTTATTTATGTAAATGACTGGAAACAGTATGACCCTTACTCCTAAATGGATTGTTCCCAGAAATGATGTTTTAATGTGCATGTCGTAATGTCAATTGGGGAATTGCTTAATTAGATTAAAACGACACTAATGGCCACAAGATGAATAGAACTATGTTAATATCAACAGTGGCAAACAATAATAAATACTGCTATCATCGGCAAGATAAACAAACATAAAGTAACACAATGAACAGAACAAAACTGAAAATAGTATTTAAAAACATGATGTCTACTAATAAATGAATATGTACAATAAACAATTAAAAAATAGATGATTCTACAGTAAAATAAGGTCATGTCAACTAAATGTATGTTTGAATAGAGCAAGTTTTTAGAATATCATTGCCAAGTAATTACATTAAATACACATCACATTATGAGTACTTCAATTCTAACACATGCATTCCGCAGATCAAACGTAAATACGCCAACAACGCACAACTATACATATGCTTATCAAATAGCAGTCCAATTCTAGTCAAACTATCAAGTCTATAGTTGGAGTACACATGTTTTATATTAATCAAACTGCTGTATGATGTTAGTCAGTGACGACCATAGGCTACAGTTCGAGTGTGTGTGTGTGTCTAACTATGAGAGGACGACTATACTTGGCTGGATATTTGAGTGAACATGTCATACAGAGGCAATATTGACATTGAATAAACACACAGAGACAAACAATCCCAGAGCTAGTTCATGCTCTCCCATCAACAACACCTTCACATCCACGCGTTACACAAACCCACTGTAACATCGAACACTGTCCTTAGAACACCGTCCTTAGCGCATCACACTACCATACTGAAAACTACACCAACACACACGGAAAGATACCGCAACCAGAAATGAAAGATATTCTAATATAACATTTATATTGGTCACAAGGAACACCTAAAGCACAACTTGTTAGTGGTTACTATGGAAAGCTATGTTTAAACACAAACATAGTGGTCAGTTTAAAGAAAAGCAGACAAGAATTGGGTGTTATGTGGGTTGGCAGGAATAACTCATTTGTGTTAATTACATCACATAAGAAGGACAAGACAAATGAACTGGTTTATCTCCATAACCAATGCATGTTATAAACAAGACCGATTGTATAGACTCACATGTATATTAGACATGTAACCAGCTATGTAATTGTTTTATAATTATAATTATGTAGAATAAAACGTTTAGATGCAAGACCAGCTTGGCAATACAAGAAATACTGCAATTCATATATATATATAATATACCTCACTTATTTATATTTATATATATATAGGATATGATTTCAAACATTTCAGTAAAAATTATTTGAACACATACAAAATGCCTCTTTAAAACCAAAACATAGGTAAGGTTATCGAAACAGGATTTGAAACAAATCTACTTCTAATCACATTTATTTGAAACCGTTAAACGACGTCTGTCATCCACGTCCAATCTAAAGTCGGTGCCAAGACGAGAAGATCACAGCATGAGAGAAACTCGGTGAAATATCTCTGTAATTAATTACTATTACAAATGTGTTAATAGAGAAACTCAGTGAAATATCTCTGTAATTAATTACTATATTTGTTAATAGAGAAACTCAGTGAAATATCTCTGTAATTAATTACTATATTTGTTAATAGAGAAACTCAGTGAAATATC
>JAULBR010086103.1:0-13067 GCA_032355825.1 Melanodrymia aurantiaca
TCACCATAATTTTCTCCCAAATCATCAATTTTAGTGCATTATGACCTGTATTAAGCAGCCACATGTCTTAAGAGGCCACTTTTTGTTACTCCCTTGGGTGGCTGCTTAAGACAATATTTATTAATAAATAAATAAAATAAAATTCTATACTATATAAAAGTATAGAAATTTTGTATTATTTTTTTTGAAAAAATATTGTGTCTGATGCCTGTGCTGGATTGGTCTTTTCTATGAATGGGATAGACCTACAAAGGTGTATGATGAGATGGAGCATGAGGAACATAATTACATGTATGTTCCCCCCACCCGCAATCCTCTCCCATCTGATTTCTCAGATTTTATGGCAAATTCTATTTTATCATATAATTTTCTAAATGTCACTCGTGTTCCTACACCCACACTTTTTGTTTTATCAACTTCCTACTTTACGAGCCTAGTTTAGATCAGCCAACTTCGATCCACCACACTTCAAATGGGCAAAGGGCTCTCATAATTATAGCCTATTATTATGACAACTTGTTTTTTTTCTGCAAAATCAGAGCTTTCATTATAGGCGCCTATATTATTTCATTTTCTTCTTTTGAAAAGTTCGTTAGATAGTGTTCGTTACATGGTGAGGTCACCAGTAATGGCGAATGACATACAACACCTTTTTTGATGATATGAGAACAAAATTCAATTTAAATTATTGTAATTAAATTCAAACATTTTTAAAAACACGTTTTACATCTCATTGTATACAATGTTATCAACAGTGTCATTATAAAATATTTCCAAATTTTGAGCCGAAAACAAAATTCTATTTAATATTTAAACGTAGAACTGGAAACTAACAACAGAAAGCGGCATTGTTATTACACCTTTGTTAAAATAACCCGAAGATTTTTTTCCCACGAAAGATCATCGGCCGCACGTGCATCGACACAACAAAACATTTTTTACATGAAATTTCATGCGTTTCAAATAACTACGACTGTTGGTGAATAAACAAACATCAATGAAACACGACTGCATTGGATAAAGAAAGCTCATTGATATTAAATACGGCTGATCAATATATAATTACTAAGGAAAAATCGATTTACAGTCTTTTAAAAATATACCTGTAATTATATGGGTTATTTTCACACACAAAAAATACTAGTAAATCCTTGTTTGAATTTCCTTTTTTGTTGCATAATTTATTAAATAATTATCTAGTCTAGTCTAATTATTCATTTTGTGTTAAATACATGTATATTGAAGCGATAAAGAAACGCATATTTATTATTTTAACATTTTAATATGGAATATTGCCTTAAATAAATTAAAATTTAAACAATTACTGGTATAGGCCTATATTATGCATTACATTGTTTACCGTGCACCCGTGTCTATAATAATATATAATTTATTATGTGTGATGCCACGAATATTATTCGTTGCATCACATACTAATTATCATTGTGTAATGTGAGTGATGTACATACCAACCTTGCGTTCAAATCACTTCAAATAGGCGAGCGCTCTGGAACTATGTGGCTGGTACCGATCGTGTACTATCACATCACATTCATTTAATGTACGGTAGATGCAAATATCGGTGTCAAAATGTTTTGTCTCAGAAGCAGAACTCCCGCACTATTGAACGCAAAGCTATTCTTCCTTTTAAAAAGCCATGCAGGAAGTTTTTATTGTTTTCCAATATTAGCTGATTTTGGTTTTTGACATCATGATTTGTATTCAGTTGAGGGTTGTTTTCTAAATCATTGTTTGCCAAAGTAAGAATTGTGGAGTCATTAAATGGTGTTTTATTATCATGTTACATTTGATATTAATATTATGTCTACAAAACGTACACATTTTTTAACGAAAAATATTGTTTTAAGTGTTTATATATTTATTTTGTTCTAATCTCCTGTTTTGTGGGCCCCTGCCTTCTTTTACACGAGAATTCAAGGTTGACCGGTCTGTAAATGGTAACTATATTCAAAGTGTTTGCCTCCCCAACAGCTACGGTTATGTGATAATGAAAAAGCAACAGCTTAATTGGAGATATTTACACGTGGCTGGTGCCAATAACGACCAGCATATTGAAACCTGGCTGGCTAATCAGGTGTTAGTAATGCTCCTCCTCTCCATTTTTCTCTTATTAAATCTAAGTGCTTCTCATAGCAAAACCTGCCATTATCCCTAATTATTGCAGCTTTTCAGTGTAAAATTATCGTTTATTTGCACGAGATTGATTTTGACAATATAAAGTCACAGATGATTTGCTTTGTATTGGAAGTACAAAGCTGATGTACCGGCGCTCGGCTGATTGATAATCAAGACTGGCTGTGGTCGCTTTACACTTGGAGAACAAGACATGTGCTGCAATATTCTCTAATATTTACGGTACTCACGCAAAAATAGAATCACCCACAGAGCACGCTGGGCTGGGCAAGCTGGCAAGTGTTTGTAACAGATATTTTATTTAGTCTCAAAATGAAAATTTAAAAATTGGTGAGGCCAAAAAATGAAGTAGGTGTGTTTAGGGTAATATGTCAAATACATTTAGAGTAGATAGGTGTATTTTTTGTTGTTCCTTGGATCGATACGTCAACCTGTCAAACCTCAGGCGGACGCTCTTGCGCTCAGCTATGCCCTGCTCTCTCTTTTTAACAAATCATTGTATTCCCCCAGTATCAAAGAAAACTGGAGCAAATATAGTGACCACTAAATAATACATCATGTATCTAGTGGTATATGTGGTAAATAGTAGGTTGCTTCCAAGAATATGTCGAGATCATTTCAATTTTCACATTCAGTACTCAATGATTAATTAATCAATGTATACTCAAGTGGCATCATTAAACTTTTACCTTTATCTGTATTGATCCAGTTCAGAAAACAATCCATTGTATTATAATTAGCTATTTTTATAAATATTTAATGACTGTTTTCTGACAACAAAATGTATCTAACTAGTGCTCTAAATGAATGGATGCCGATAGTTCAGGGGTGTTTATGGCACTCAAACCCCCGTTGCCCAAAATTAATTTAAAAAAAATATTACTCATGCCTGTCTCAAAATTATTTATGAAAGATATTTCTACTCCCCTCATGTCATGTTTGAAATTAATTTTTATAATACATGTACACCTGTATATAAAATATTTTGTTCGCAAAATGTTATTTTTTTCACAAATTGTTTTTGAAAGTTATGGTGTGACACCCTCTGGTAAAATTTCTGGACATGCCCTTGAGTTATATGACAACAAGTACGTTTACAGGTTAAAACAAATGGGTCTTTTAGCTTTACTGACTTAGTAACCTTGAGTGGAATGACAAGAAGTGTTTCATGTTAAACATGGCTAAGCCCTGAAGCTGGTTACTGCCATATGCAGATCAATACATTATCATTATTTGAGGAGCATTATATTGCAGCAGCAATTGTTGGGAGATAGCAATCAATTACACACACCCTCTCCTAGTGCCTGCCTGCCTGCCTGCCTGCCAGCCAGCCAGCCTCCCTCCTTCCCCAGCAGGTAGAATGGACCTGACTGGGTAATACCAGTTCTACTGACCATTAGGAGATGCTGTCATACAGGCATGAGATACTAATGAAGAAACACCGCAACGTTGATGCATTCACTCTGATGCCTTGGATTTGTACAATAGCTATAGCGAGATTTAGATAGCACGTTGACAATGCAGGCTCGGAAATCTCTCCGCTAGTTTGGTGATCAGTTGTACATTATGAATCCTTCACGGAGCTTTTATTTTGCTCATTACTTCATTCTTCAGATTATCGTTATCGTGTTACCGAAAACATATTCAAGTGAACAACAGGAGCTCAATATACGTGTTGATATGTGAGTACAAGTTTTATTTTTATATTTTTGAAAGTTTCAAACTTATTTTTGAAAATGTTATGACAATTTCTTAGGAACAAAATATAACACTTTTAGAATAGTTTTTCAATATCTCTAGAAACCAAAATAAAACCCTTTTAGAATAGTGTTAAAATATCTCTAGAACAATATTGTTAAAAATTAATTTAGAAATTTTACTGAAAAATCTTAATGCATTTGTAAATGTTGAAAACATAAATTTTCATAATCTAATTTTGTAATTATTCCAAAGATATCGGAGGGAAAATGTGATTTAAATTTTAATTATTTTATTTAAATCTAACGATAAATTAAATTGTATGAAATATTAATTCCACCCAATTTAACTTTATTTTCATGCTCTACATATTTCTGTGTTTTTCTATATCTGTACATTTCAAGTAAAATTTATTAATTATTGTGTATATATAAAAATCCTACTTTAACAAATTTTTGTATTCTGTACTATAAATTACAATGACCGTCCAAATATATTTTCAATAAGTTGCTGATATTATGTTTCAAATTTTATGACAATTTAGAGATCCTGTACACTTTTAAACAGTTTGAGATATTTGACCTCAGGACTATTAAATTACTCAGTTTGAAGTACACAATATACATGTATACACCAAAAATATTTGAGGGGTTATGGTCAATTTTTATTATTGGCAATAAAATCCTAAAACATTTCACATTAATGATAAAAACAACATTTACTTCCTCCTTGTATAAAATAGTAAATTAATCTATTGGCGGTTCGTATGGTCTAAAAGTTGCACAAGACGAATATTTACAGGGCAAACAGAAAGATGTCACTGTTCGTGCCGAGTATTGTAATGACACTTCATATTTTATGAGGCGGGCTACAAAAGTCAGAGTCCTGTACATGATTTTCACCAGCTAATTGCTAACATTTGTTGTTTTTTCTCTTTTAAACCTAAACAACAAAACCATTAATGTAGCCAAAAGAAATAAAAGAATACCAAAAATAGTAATGTAATCAAGCGTCTTTAAAATGTTTGGATTTATGTGATGTTTGAAAACAAGTCTGGCATGAAAACAGCTATTCTCACTATATAATTAACAGACAAAACTGAACTCCAATGAATGCAACATGATTTAGAAGGGGAGTAAGAATTGTACTGGCAGTTCTGATTGACATGAAACCAGCAAACTGCAGCAAATGGATATTTTGTCAAAGTCTACGTGGGAAAGTGCACCTTAAGCTTAGTTATGACAACAAAAATAGGCTCTCAGATATCCATCTTAACAAAAAACGTTAGTCTACTTTTAGCTGGAGAGATAAATATATAGAATAAAAAGCTATTTGATATATGATTTAGCATATCTTCGGGCATTTAGAAGATGTAAGGCAAAGATGAAATTTGAATAAGAAACCAGAGATATACAGTACATGTAGCTATGCTATGGGTTTGTAGAAAGCATTTGCAATGATCACCATGCAAGGTAATCAATGAGAAGCATCATAGGGATATGCAGACTTGACAATAAGGGCCGATTTCTCGTCAACGGTTTAAACCTGATCGCCGTTTTAAACTCTGATTAAACAAGGCTAAACAGCTGGTTTTAACCAACCGTTTAAACTCGTGTAAAAGTAACCCAAGTCCGCCGGGAATGCAAATCGGATTTTTATCCTATCATATAACGAACAATTCGATAAATCCAAAAAAATTAATCCGGCGATCAGGTTAAACCGGTGACGAGAAATCGGCCCTAAGACTATTACAAACATCTACAATGTAATTCAAACAGACTGTTGAGAAAGCTGTTTAGAAATAATTCCTTGCTTATGTAACATTCAATGTAGAACTTTCAGATCCAAATGGTGAAAATCCAGATTACATTGTACATCACCTGGGCAGATCCAGAGATTTGCAAATATACTTACATACTGTAATCATAAAACATACATATTATAGGAATCTTTAGAACCAAATTAATTTTGTTAAAACTTGGTAACAAATATTACAATTTTGGCAGCCATTTTGTTTTATGCAAATTGTAATATCAAAACCTTAAAATTCTGCCAAATTTTCTGCATTGGCATACCAGAATTATCTTTAAAAGTCTCATAATATGTGTCTAATATGTGTGAAATGTTTTCATTGAAATTAATTGTTTAACATGTAATTAATTCGCTGTAAAATAGTTCTCAACTTGCTCTTGGTGAATACAATTCCACTTTTGTTATGAAGCCATTGCATTTTTCAATTATACAAGCACTAATGTTATCTGAAAGAACTGTTTAATCGGATATAGACTTACTCTATTGACTGGTAAACCTACAACATTTATCTGACGAAGTGAAATAAATACAGGACTCAGTTATGATTCTGACCTGTTTAAAATTAATAACAGTCTGTATCATTTCAAATTGAGTTGCTATTACAGAGAAACAAAGCAGCAATGTTCACGTATTGTCCTAAAATCAAGCGTGACTTGAAAAGAAAATAACTTTATCAATAAAATAGTGATGTTAATAATGTCCAGATACCTACATCATAACTCCAGCAATCGTTCAACTTATTTAAATGTCAACAACAGCAGCAAAATAGTGGTGCTTTACCAGCAAAACATATTTATAAATGATCATATACATTTCGTAATTTGTTAATATTGTCTACCTGTTATAAATACAGTGAAACCCCTCTAAACCGAACATACTTGGGACTGATTCAAATGTTCGCTTTAGATGGGTGTTTGGTTTACTGAGGTTTAAATACAGCACATAAGGCTGTTTGGGACTTCGAAATATGTTCGGTTTAGAGGGAATTCCGGTTTTTAGAGGGTCCGGTTTAGAGGGGTTTCACTGTACTAGTACTTGCGAAATATTAGCACTAAAAATATTTCCATTTTAGGAACATGCGTAAATGTCAATGTGTTTCACAATCCGCACAAAATTAGCATTGGGTTTGACTCCCTCCCTCCCTTTTTAATCCTAACATAAAACATTGATCAACTGTGGACCAATATTTTAAAATGAAAAGCAATTTGAACATGGCTTTTACCCCTCTGCAACCCTTCCAAACATTGTTCAGATTGTGAAGCACGTTGACATTTATGGACGATCCCTTCCGGTAGTCAGTGACAGCTAATGTCATTGTCTGGGAGGTAAAGACATCTTTTTCTTCTCCGTTGAAAGTGAGAATAATTTCTTGTACATGGATGCCTTTTGCCAGTCTCAAAAACAGGTCTTACTCATGAAATATTAGCACACACAAAAAATTTCCCTTTAGGGTAATCTATGACAGTTAATGTCATTATCTGTGAGGTAAAGCTGTGTTGTTCCTTGCCTGTTGAAAGTGAGAATAATTTCTACTGCTTAGATGTTTTAAAAGAGATTGGTTTTTGCCAGTCTCAAAGGCTTGAATGTATTAATTTGTTTCCGAGTTCCAATTTACTGCAGCCATGAATGCATTCTCAGGACGAAGGTCTCTTCTAATTGAACTGAATAGAACAGTGTTGGGAAAGAACAAGTGTTGCTTATTGTGAGCTTTTATTACATTGTGACGGGTTTGTTTTTTCACTAAACATGACAGCGTAAGAACTGTAATTAACAATGGTAAATTGGTAACATGTAGCTGTCTAACAATGGTGTGCAGACTGAACTGATACAAAAGGAAGCTGTTCAATTTAAATGTTAAAATTGTAAGATAAGTAAAAATCTATCTGCAGAGTTGAAGGGATGTTCTCACAACATCAAGCCATGCACGCACAAATGATGGAGCTGATTCAGATTGTGGTATAACCTTACTGCGTTTTTCAATTTGGCGATGTATGTTGGTGGTTCTACCATTGCAAATTTAGTTTTATTGGCGATGCATATTAGCAGTATTTCGCTGTTGTTTTTGTTGGGATGATGTAGGACTTCATGGTTTATTTTTAACTTGGTTTACGCTTAAATACTCATACAACCCATTTCCGGGAAGTCTTAAAAATTGCCGGTAGTATATCGCAGGATATACTGCCACAAGTTTTAGGATTGATCCAATCCGATTTAGAGTTATAAACGTGTTGGTTTAGAATCCAGGTTATACGATGGAGCAGAATGGATCCACATACAACTATCAGGGCTCTCTTGGTGTTACAGTTAGTTTTAGGCCCATTCCACGTTACGTGTGTTACAATTCAAAATAGTTTTTTACAGAACAATTATTCCTGAGAGATAACTCTTTTTTTATGTTTATAACTATGATGGTAATAGTATTACCATCATAGTTATAAACATTTAGGAAGAGTTATCTCTCAGGAATAATTGTTCTGTAAAAAGATATTTTGAATTGTAAAACACATAACGTGGAATGGGCCTATTATGAAATTATAATCGCTTTCTTTCACTATAAATATTAACATTATGATTGTCTTAAAGACACACTCTAAGGCTTGAAGATGGATGCCACCATACAAGCACTTCTCGTGCTATTTGTAACTTATTTCTGGCTAATAGAGCATTTATTTATTATTATAATTAACATTTACTTTCATTTTATTGCTTACAATATCAATATATGTATGCCCTATATGTTTCATGTCATTCAAATTGTTATAGTCACAAGTTAAAATACAATCAGTATGTTGTTACAATCATGATTGATGCACTGACCAGTTCAATATAGAATGTTGAATTACAAACCGTGTCTAAAAGTGAGGTCGCTATATACAATAAATTCAAAAACAAATATTCATTAATATTTAGCTATTGAGAAGAATAAAAATTAACAGGAGCTAAAACGCCAAAATAGTGTATAGCATTTGCCAAAATCATTATATATACATGTACTTACAGCAAGCCGGTTTCTATAAATAGCAATTTTCTTCACCAGGTCCCTGCATTTTATTCTTACTGGAAATAAGATTTTAAATATTCAATGGAAACAAAATAGAATCAAATAAATGTAATTTTAAAGAATATACTAAAACAGGGCTCAACAATTTGAATTTGTTTTAGAAGTACTGTGCTTATAACATTGTAATTTTAGGTGAACAGTTAACTATTTGACATTTAAATTTTTGAGGTATGTTCATAGGTATGTTACCATAGCACTGGACCGTTTATGAATATTACTAATCAATTGTAATAAAAAATACCAAGCATTATCAGTGATAATATGCGTGTCAACTAGTAGTGTAAATCATACAGACACACAAAACATACTATAAAAACACATACATGCACAAAATCACACAGGTTCACACTGACACACCTATAAACAAATACACACACATATAGACACAAAAGATTCTAAAACAAATACACACACATACACAGATGCATAAAATATACCTTTCTGGTCTGTGATCAAATGTTGTATAATAACATCAGTCATATTGTCTCGGTAGGCATATCGATCTTTATACAAGCCATGAACTGTGTTGAATATAAGCTGGTAATATGCAAGAGTTCCATCTTGACATCCCACTGCCTTCAAAAGAAAACATCAATGATCCATTTTAACTCTATGGATTAGGAATCAATTCATTCAATCACTTTGAATAATGTTTGTGTGTATGTGCGCAACATGCATGCATGTACAGTGAAACCCCTCTAAACCAAACACACTTGGGACTGAGTAAAATGTTTGGTTTAGTGGGGTGTTTGGTTTACTGAGGTTTAAATATGTGGCGGCAGTGGGTTTCCTCTGTGATCAAGTGTTGATATAACCTTGCATTTGATGTCCAATAACCGCTGATTACTAATCAATGTGTTCCAGTGGTGTCGTTAAACAAACAAACATTATCTTTGCATGTATATTATAATGATGATAACTATACGTAATGTCTTACCACATAATTAGAATCAGGTTTCACAGCAGCACACCACACCCAGGAATTGTGCTCGCCGATCACACCAAGTTTGACACCTTCTTTCGTGTGCAGACAGCACTCTTTGTTGGAGCCACCAACAACCACATATTCCCCCTTCGTGAACCAATCCACTGTCGTAGGATCATAATTCAGTGTCCTGTCTTTGCCAATCTGTTTTCCCGATAGCTGATAAAACGAAAGTCTCTGTCCCCAATCTGCTATTGCTAGAACATCATAGGCCTCATCCCTGATAGAACACAAATGATTCAACAAGTCAATAAGATATAAAAAGAAGAAATGTTAAATATGGTTTCAGTGAAACTATAGATCTCATGACACATTATAGATGAGATGGACTGTACAAATTTCAAAAGCACCAATGGTAGAACATTAAAACTTTTAAGTAGATGGAAATAGCTTGAATTCCAGCAGTAGCCATCTTACACTTTGGTTTATCTTTGCTATGAAATTGGTTTTAAAAAAAGACTTATTTTTATTGAAAGCGATCTATTATTATATATAAAATTGTGTATAATTTAATGTTTTTGAATAACCAACCTGCTTGGGTTCCAGGAGATTGACCAAACAGGTGCAATGTTGGCTCCAGGTCTCTCTATTTTCACCTTCTCTTCTCCAGCCTAATACAAAGATTAATTCTTAATGCAATACAAAGTTGGACCGAGATAATTATGCATGAAGAACAGAGACACATGATCAAAGAAAAAACATGTATATGTAAACAATGCCATTGATGGTCTCAAATTTAACAGACTGTGTAGTACAGCTTTCAAACACAACCAATTAAAACAAATAATTAAACTTCATGTATAAGTTGCAATAACTGGTGAGACCTTATACAGGTAGGTATTAAAAAGCAACTAATACACAACGATATAACATACATCCACCTTAGTGTGCAGTAGAAACAAGTGAGGTTACTTCCTAACACGTGTCATGACATTTAACAGATGATAGTGGACAATACTAATAACAAGTAGTTATGCTATAAGAATTCATCGAGGGTTAACCTTATTTCTTATGCTAACGAATCCGTTGTAAAGGCCCAGGGCCAAGTACTGTCCATCGTTTGTCCAGCTACAGCAGGTAATACGACTGCTCACTTTGTGTTTAGACACAGACTTCTGCTCAGGAGACCACAAACCTAAGCGATAAAAATGAAGACACAAAATGAAATAAAATACTGATTCTGTCTCGCTAATTTATTTCCCACCAACATTAATATCATTAAAAATTGTTGTCCAACTAGTTTCATAATTTGGCACTTAAGTCCAAATTAAATGTGTTTAATTGCCAGGTCAAAAAGTCAACAAAACTATATATTAGATTTAAAGATGAATTTGTGATTCATATGGAACAAGTGTGATGGTAAATAAGCAATTTTTGAGGATATAGTGGGATAATGTTGGAGCTCAGTTGCTGGGATAAAACATACAGAAATATACATTACGGTTTTAAAATCTATATTCATGACTATTCTTAACAATATTTGCTTGGAGGATATATTTAATATACATTAACTTTAGTAATTAATTGAAACTATCATAACTTTTCAATTAAAAAACGTTACAGTTATTTAAAAATTAAAATACCTCAATCATACAACTTACCAAAATCACTGACCGCACAGCTGGCAAGCTGATGGCTGACAGGATTGTAGGCCATGCACTGGATGGCATCATTGTGACTACATGGAAATATATAAATCAGGTACAGGCCCATTCCACGTTACATGTGTACGTGTGTTACAATTCAAAATATTTTTTTACAGAATAATTATTCCTGAGAGATATAACTCTTTTTTAATGTTTATAACTATGATGGTAATAGCATTGCCATCATAGTTATAAACATGATAAAGTGATAGCTAATAGTATTTAAGTAATAACCACTTTTATCGTGTATATATTAACCCAAAAAAGAGGTGTGTTTATGATACCGTTAACCCTGAAGCTATAGCTTAACATTTTGTTGTAAAAATTTTTTTTATTAGAAACATATTTATCAAAATAAAATGTATGTCTTAAAGAAAATGGAATGGATTACTGTGTTGTTAATATACGGTACATATTATTTAGTGATGACTATCGTTGTTCCAGTTTTCTTCGATATTTATTCTAAATATAATTATTTGGTAAGTTAACAAAAAGAGGCCTGTAGACCTGTCTAAAATATATTGACGAATTCCTGTTGCCATATTGAATTTGGTTCATAATGCATATTTTCCTGTTGTTGTTATTATTATAATTTTAAAATATCTCAGGTTCTATTTCTATAACATGGAATATTTATAAATAAAAGATCGACAAAAACAATTTTAAAAAAAACTTTTACTTTTTTTTTGCTGTCCAGAAGAGAAAATGGGCTACACAAAACAACTGTTGTATGCACAATGTGCAAATGAAACAATAATTCCTGCAAATTTCACAGGCCTGTAATTGATCAAATCTAAAATACTTACGTATACTTTAAAATACCCTCAAGTTTACTTGTCCATATAATAACACTTTTATCAGCTGATCCTGAAGCAAAGCGTTTCCCATCCTTGGCATATGTAACACAATACACAGTATCTTTGTGTCCTTTGAGTGGTTGAATTAATGAGCCATCGTTGGCATCGTACACTAGTACACGGTTCCCTGCAGCTACAATCAACTGGCTGCCATCAGGCTTGAAGCATAGACTCCAAATACTGCAAGGAACAACACAAAACTATAAAGTACGATGTTTCTGGGGCATTTCATGGTATTTGCCATGTCCATCACGATTGTTTATTTGCAGATTTCATTAATTTTTTGTACTGAAAATTGAAATTCCTAACAGTTGAATTATCTAACAACATAGAGTTTTGTCTAAACTAAACAAAATGATGAAAAACAATCATGACGAATGTGACAAATACCATGAAATACCCCTTCTAAGTAACTTCAACTTAAATTGCTGTAATTTAGATACCTTTTATTACACTTTTCTGAAGGATATTTTGCACAGAAAAATGCTAAAAAGTTCATTTAAAGTTGTCATATACGTAATGATCGTGTTTACTAAAAAATATTATTCCAATGTCAAGGTTCAGGTATCGCCAAATATTGAATAAGGCCCTATTTTATTTCCACGTTCTTTTTTCCGAAAGTACGCAGTTTGGAACTTTGTCATCACAAAACGTTCTTCTCTAAAGACAAACCAAGCCATCGAGGTTAAAAACAGTGCGTAAAAACGTTCAACTTACGTGTATGCAGAGATCAACCTGTGAGTTACATTTGTAGTTACGCAGCACTAGGAGAATTATTTAAGAATTGAACGTGATAATTGTTGACGTTCATGCAAGTATGAACCTCAAAACCGCTTTACACACAGTATGAATGG
>JAULBR010086114.1:0-13064 GCA_032355825.1 Melanodrymia aurantiaca
GGTGTCCCCCACCGAACTAGCAAAACCGGTGTCCAGCACCGTATAAACAATAATGAAATAAAAACAATGATGAAATTATAGAGGATATTATATATTAGTGTCATACGTTTGTGATGAGGTACAAAAATTCTCATATTTACCAAGCAAGATCAAGGACAATATTAGAATTTGGCATTAACATAGATATGTAATAGGCACCAACATAATATGTTGTTTAATTGCTTAACATAAATCTTGATCAAAATCATTAAAAATGAGAGACAGCTGGCTCTTATAAATAAATAGCATAGCATGATTGTGCAGACTTTGTAAAGTACCTCTATTAGTAATTTTTAATTGTCAATTAAAAACGTTATTAAGTTAAAACGATTAAGAATTCTTTGTTTCCCCATATGCTGTCGTGCGACGGCCTGGGTGTATCATAATAAAGTTTCAAGTTTCAAGTAAGGACAATTGACAGACAGTACAGACACAAGAAAACAAAAATATCCAAGTGAGTTATAATTACATAAATAAAATAATTTGATGAAGTGCAGACACGTCTCATACGAGTCATAGTATGTTTTGTCCACTAACCTGTTTTTATCCAGTGTCAGCATGTAGAAGTTAGAGATGTTGTCAATATGGGCTTTCTCTATTCGCCGATGACACTCGTCCTCGTCAATAAGATCACCTACATACTCATTCACAAACTGACCCTGCGGGAAAATAAAATAGAAACTGTTGTTCACCATCGACATTTGTAGGTGCTAGACAGTTCAATTTCTCCTTTCTTCAACTAGAGGACAATTCGTCACCTAATTACGGTAAGGTCGTAAGTGATAATATGACACCATTATCTTAATTAGGCGACAAATTCTGTCCTTGTGTCTGTGCATGCAATCATTTATCCAGTTCAATACACAATTGGAACACACTGATACCTTCTTTTTTTTAAAGATGGGATTTTAGTCTTGCAAAATATTTTTGAATTTGTTTATATTTGTGTATACATGTAGTAGAATATTGTTATATTGAAATTAGTTTTGAACCCATCATTTAGTTGGAAGAATTACTTTAAGCAATCAGACTAAGTGTGGATGTTTGTTTTCTTCAAATATTAGCAATGCTGGGTACTTGACCGTACTGATTTTAGAAAATACCGAAGTTCATTCATTGACCAGTTGCCTCGTTAGTTTTAAGAGAAACAAAATTAAACAAAAGTGACAAATTCAATTGTCCTTTGTACTTTAAAAATGTTAATCCTATGAATTAATAACAAAAAAAGTTTCACGACAGAAATTCAAAAACATTGGTTTCTTTGTATTTGCATCACCGAATATATATATATATGAATTAGTGGCATTCGAGCCTCTGCAAGAGTGAACTACGTAAAACAGAAAAAGAAATTACACCAAAATTTAATGTTTTATGCACCTTTTTTATGTCTACCAATGTTTTTAGTCCCCATCCTAGACCAGGTGATTTGTACGAGACCGATTCGGGGTACTGTCTCTTCTGAAATCTCTGGTTCTGACACTTTTCACCAGCAGGGCAATTGCTAGGATGACATTCGTACATTAACATTCGGTTTATACAGTCGTCTTCGTTGCTGCATGGATTGTCTTGACCTGGGCTGCACTCACATTTTGGAATCTGTGACAAGTCTGCTTTAAATATCTGAACACTTCCAACAGGTATATTGGTCTGAAATAAAACATAATATTCTTCAATACAAACATTGTAATAAATCGAACATTACAAAATATTTTTTTCAAAACGGAATAGTTACCCCTCCAACTATTTCATGATACAGCAGTGCTTATGATTTGCAATGGATTATGAGCACGAATATACTTTTATGGAATTATGTAGAAGAGCAATAGTTTTAAGTGTTTAGGCCAAAGAACTGCATGTAGTTGTGAACTGAAAATAAGCCGAACCTTTATAAACTTGTAATGGGCTGGTTTCAATGCAGACTTTTCTTCTTTTTGTTGCTCTTTTTTCTCTTTTGCAGATTTCCATATCTTAAATGCTTGAGTGGCTTCATTCACTCCTAAAATTCCAAACAATACATTATAATTTAAGATGTAAAATTAAAATAGCACAACTTTGTGATCTTATTATGTGCATTGTACTAAGAATGAAGATAGCATATGAAGAGTATGTGGCACCAAAGAAATCAACAGCAAGGAGTCATTTCTTGGCACTTCCTCAGTCAGAACACATGTACAGAACCATGGCTTTGAAATAGCAGACAAAGCATACTGAATGTCATAAATAGCATTTTAATGAGGGCCTACAACTTCATTTACCTAATTTCAGTGTAAGCAAAGTACACAAAAATTAATTCACCAGATTGCTGCCAGCAATTAAAATAGTTTATTTTTTAACAAATAGGGGTGCTCACAATAAATGATATGGGGTAGTCTCTATTTGTTGATACAGTAACTTGAGAAGACATTTTAAAGTATTGACTGAAAATAGGGATCTCGCATATGTATAACATAAGTTGAGAAAAAAGTAAATGTGTCAATGGCCGAGCACACAATTATTCTGAAAATGACAATAATTTATAAAAGGTTATGAACTGATGATAAAGATGTTTTTATCCAAGCGTGCTTAACGATATCACTTATATAAATACTTACCTCTTGAAAATATTTTTGCTAGTCCCTTTGCTGCAGAATCTTTACTACCCTTATCTCCATCTTGAAACAAAAATACTCTGAAAGAAACAGAAAAAATATTTTGCATATGCTATTACAGGATTATAAGTTCTAATATTTTATATTCACAAGTGGTGAAACCCGACTAGTGTGTTGGTACAAAGACATACCAAAGATTTATGGTTCCTTTCCATACCACATTAATAAAATTAACTCTTAACATACTAGTTTTGCATGGTTCATTAGTTATGATTCTGATATATTGTCCCCATGACGTACTTAGACAATTAAGAAACTAATCGATATTTCTACCTAAACATACCTGCCCTGGTAAATCCAAAAGAAATCATGTGATCCATAGAAGCGAACAGGAAACTCTCCAACTTGATGAGGTTTTTCCTGAATGTTTGTGGGAACATGCCTTGGATGACATATCTCACCTGGCCACCATCTAGGGATTAAATAATCATAGTTTAATTTAAATAATTAACTTCAATCTAATGTGACAAATTATTTTCTTGCAAGTGGGAAATCAATCTTTGCCATGATGAATTTTTTGGTGTATTTATTTAGGCAAGAGATTTGCCATTCGATTAAACACTCACGATATGTGTCTAGATAAGGGCAAGTGATCACTCGCCTTTTCTGATTGCAATCCACTAAACAATGGACAAAGATGTGTCTAATGCAGCTTGCACAAAGCAGTGCAAGTTCTAAATTATACATGGGTGATGTTTATATAACATCTTATTAGTTTGAAAATAAAAACAAATTACCTGTAACTGCCTAGTTTGACCCAAATAATATCCCCATAGAGGGGCTTGCGCCCACTGCGACAATCATGACAGTAAAAACTTCCTTCTGGAAACTCAATCTTCAGACACTCGGCATGGAAGGCAGCAGGACAACTCTCACAACACAGCAGGGTACCTCCTATGTCATAAACAATACAACTATTGTAGCACAAGTCATAATTATACAAAAAACAGTCCTGTTGCACAATGTACTGTCAATGTTTCCAAAACACTTGTAACTAATTAGTTAATATAATGTACTTATATACTACAAGGCATCAATTTTCCAATCAAGTTGGCTGCATTAAATTATGTTTGACGAATGCTTGTGGATAACCAACAGATAACACAATTTGTTACGCAAGTTAAGAATGAAAGTGTAAAATAAATAAGTTTCTTCAAAAATGTTACTCAAGATGATAGCTACAGAAGAAAAAAAATTACAAGGACGTTTTAACAAAAAAAAGTTCATGATTGCAATTGCAAAGTAAACAACCAATTATTTTTGATCCTTGAAATAACTAGTAATCATATCTACACCAAATTCAATCAACCATTTACCTTTGCTGCACATGAAGCACCAGCTGACGTTAATGTGACTATGATGGGCAGTGGATCTATTGGGTTTGAAGTGACTGCTGCACACTATGTGGTAGCCGGGAAGATTAATGCTGCCAGCAGCTAAGCAGTATTCACCGATATGGTATGCCGTTGGACAACGCACACACCGAAGTAGACGTCCTAAACGTATTCAAACAAAACATATATTACAATGTTGAACATATAGAAGGTATAATTATTGGAATATCAAACCAAATTTTATTAATAACAAATTGAAATCTATAACTCAATACCCTTGATAAACCGACCTGTATTTTATTAGATATGGTGAATCCAAACACAATGGCGTTACATAGGCTGATCTTCTGAATACTGTAAAACGTGAAAATTTCACGTGTTTAGTTTTCGTGCCCAATCTCAATTTGAGAAATTTATAAACATGTGCAATTTTCCCATTTATACTGTGCTTTCATGTACTGATGCTCGCTTGCAAAATGTATACGATGCGAACATGCACTTAGGGACATATTCACAAAAAACAACATGTCGCAATATTAATATGGTTTACAGTAGACCGATTACAACCGATTCTGTGCATCTCGATCGCATCAACAAAGAATTGAGTAATTATGACAATTGTTTTCAATTAACTGAGATTACAATCCGTTTTGATTTCAATAAAGATTTCAGTTCAAATTAGTTTGTTAACCATCAAGTATGGGATCAGCACAATGAAGTATGGGTTCGATGGGCAATCAAAATATACAAACTTAGTGGCGAGAGTGTAGGGTTTGGATTCCTGATATTGTCGCCAATTTCAAACCAAAGAAAGTTTTTAATTACAACGAAACCAGGCTGTACAGAAAGTCATTTTAAAACTGAAGCAATGAGTTCTATTATTATTATTATTATTATTATTATGAAAAGGCGTTTTGCACTTACTATAATTATAATCAGTTAACACGGGTACATCTTCCAAGGTACTCTGATAAGGGAATTAACTGTTGTATTGATTTGCAGTAGTAACTAAGCTACTTGTACTTATTACATGTAGTAGATGAAGTTTTTTCAGGATTAATTTGTATAGGAATTTGACCAAACACCTTCATTTTGTAATAACATACCTTTTGCACTCTTAGTATTTTTCTTAACCTCATCAGCAGCACATGTTGCACACATATGCAAAGGACAAAAGAACTTCTTCCCTTCAAATACTGTGTTTGGAAACTTTTTCACACAACTATCATGATAATATTTTCCACATCGCGAAGTTCCACACAATTTTACATCTGGACTGGACTCTTTGCATGCAAAGCATGTGTGAATTCCTGAAAATGAATAACAGATTTCATGAAAGTAAAGCACAGGTTTCAGCATTTATTAAAAGCATGCAAATGGTTTTCGTACTAAGAAAAAATGTTCAAGATTTACACTTATTGAAAATCTTGATGAAAATGTAAGGACAGACTACAAATTAAATAAATGGTTAAGTAGACATGTGGCATCAGAAGAAACCCGCTGCCACACGGGAGGCTACTCTTACTAATTAGCTGCAAGGAATCTCTTATGTGAACTATTTCACAGACAACATAATACATACTCCAGCCTATGAATCATCTACCAGTTGTGGATCACCGATTGGATTGGGAAATAACCCAAAGGGTCCACCGAGGAGAATTGATCCTTCAATCACACGCTCCTCAGATGGTGTCTTATGTTGATGGTCTCTTCTATGGCAATGTAAATGCCATTATAAATATAAATGTAATTTTAAGTTATATATATTTGATGGGTCAACAGTGTTGGTCTTAATGTGTTTTAGAGTAAGCATCCCAAACTAGAATAGATAGGGTAGTAAGAAACCGACAACTTTTAAAATGTAGTGATTTGGCCGAATGACATTTCTGCAATAGTCTCAAATAGTTGTTGCAGTTTTTCAACTTTAGTTACCTGTTTGACACTCATCACATGTGAACTGCGATATAGGTGCTGAGCTGATTCCCAGACAGGTGGTGTGAAAATGACCCTGACAGGTGCCATGACATTCAATAAGCTCTCCAACACCTTCGCATATCTGGCAGATGTTTTCCTTCTTCGATGGAGCACTAGCACTCAGCTTGAATATCTCCAGTTGATATTCTTCGGTGTCATGTTTTATCATAATAGTGCTTTGACATATTTCACTTGGTCGTATTTCTCCATTCTGTTCGGAAAAAATAATAATTTAAAGTTCAATAGAATATTAGGTAGAATTAATGACGCCAAATGTATAACTATTGTTTCTGATCCTTATTCAGCCACTTGTATGGTTTTACTAACTTTGTAGCAATTGTGGATCTTTAATATTCTTTTTTTCACTTTTGGAGCTACCTGAATGTGTATGTATGTTAGACCAGTACTATTAAAAAGTAAATTTTTTCCCTACTCTAAAAATGGTGACGGTTAATTAATGTGCTCTATTGGTGATTGATATACTATTTACAAAGAAAAACTAAACATGGTGAGTGGATGCTACATACGTGTGATTCCGATCCTGAATCCGATGTCTGACTCTGTGTCTCAAGATTAACTACTTTGGAACGCTTCTTCTTAATATCCAATATGTCTTTTACTTCAGATTTAATCTGGAAATAATAACAGAAATATTTTTAACATTGTTAAAAATCAGTAATACACAAATTGCACAAAGATGTGTAAACATAACACAAATTATTCCCAAACGTGCTCTCTAACCGGTGAAAATAAATATCAATTCTTCACTAAACGTTGGTATAATGTGTCATTTGATTGGTTGTTAAAACCATTCCAGCCACTGATAGAAACATTACTAAGATATGACAGCACAAATTATAAACATGACGTGAAATATATTTTGAAAAGCATTTCACAATAAATAGAATATTAAACATGCTACCATGTATTATCAAGTTTAAGTACCTCGTGAAATAATTTTCATTTCAGTCACTTGTTAAAGCTTGTTTAATATCCTCTATTTATCATGTACACAGTTTACAAACCAGATAAAAGAAACAAAAATACAATTGTAACAAAGCATACTCATTAACAGAGGCCGGACACAAAGCATTTGCTAAAAGCAAAACCGAACCATTTTTTAAAATGCCTTACCATTGTCTCAGAAATATCAGAACCATTGTTGGCTAATTTGTTCATGGCTTCTGCTATACTGGAAACTTTTGTTTTTGTTGGTTTTGGTTCAGGTTTGATTTCCAATGGTTCGGATTTGACTTCCTTTGGGACAGGAGGTGGCTTTTCATTGGAGACTGGTTGTTTGGATTCTTTTGCTTTTCTGGATTTTGTGGTCTTTTGTTCACCGACTGCTATTTTTGGTTTAATCTTGGATGAAGGTGAAATATCTGGATTTACTTCTTCATGTGCTTCTTGTGCTAATAATCTCCCACTTGATCTTCGTTCACGCGTTTCAGGTTCCTGAAACAATGTAACATACTTTACAATACACCAAGTATCAATTATGGCCAATATAAACATATTACTTGGTTGCAGTTAACGTAAATCAATTTTTAAAAACAATTTTTATTCATTGACCACATGTTTAAATCCGCATTATAATATAAAATTTCTAATCAGAAATAACTTATTTTCAAAATTTCATTAACCTACTAAAGAACCACAAATGTTTAAACAAGATGCATCATATGATTACCGTGTATGAGTTGAAACCATTTTACAAATACTGGTTATTGCTTTCATATATCGCTGAGAACTACACTAATGAATATATTTGTTTAAAAAAGCAGGGAACATTTCATGTGAAAGGTTATGTTAATGTGTTTTTGAGTCAATTTAAAAAAAATGTGTTTCAGATTTCCCGACCGACCCTATAAAGTTTTTAGATTAACAAATTTTTTAAAATAATTTAACGAAAAAAAAAAATACCCCACTATTACCCGACCTACATACACTATTTTTTTCAAGGATAAAACCAGAAACAAACATTTTTAACGCATTATGTTCAGAAACTATAAATTACAAATATGGAAATCAAAACATGATTTAGACTCGTTTTCTGATTCGAAAATTGTCAAGGATCTGAATCTTTGCAATCAACTTGCAATGGTTTATATAAAAGAATCAGACAAAATTCACCTAATAATAAAATTCCAAATTGTTTGTCAAGCGTTTTGTTTACGATTTAAATAATATACCCAAATTTGTTTTGTCTGTGTTGGTCATCTTATCCTACTTTTGACGGTAAACTTACCGTTTTAGATGTTTTGGTGACAATTTCAGTAAAGAGCTTATCGCCTTCGTCGGCTTCAAGTTTTTTAACAGATGGCTTGCTTACCCGTTGAGGTCTCTTGGTACTTGATGGCGACACTGAAATACAATAAAACTTAATTATACTAATGTTTTGCAACAAGGGCAGCTAAGAGCAATTTTGACTTGAAAATGCTTATGTAGTCGTAACCAAATAAATTTTCAGGGTACAGATTTTTACCCACTTTCTCCTCTGAAAAAATTCCTGACTACATTTACCTGTGGTCAGAAAGAACGCCAACAATAGCAATATGTTTAACCTCACCTGGCTCAGATTTGACTGCACTTTCCACACCATGTTTACTGGGAGCGTATCTAGCCTTCTGTTTCTCACTCATCATCGTCCACTGCTGCAGTAAATAGTCAACGACAGTGTCTTCATCGTAATCGGTATGTTCATTCATCACACCTTCTCTGTGCTTCTGACAGAAGCACTCAAACGTCCCCGGACTTCGTGCAGGCCTATGGGGAACAGTGGGACTTTTTGCAGTTTCAGAGTCAAATTTTCTTTTCTTAGGAGTCGTCTGCACCTGGCTCTTGTCTTCAGTATCTGGTTCCTTACGCTTTCGTCCCCGTTTTCCAGGTACCTTGTCCACGACGCCATTTGGCAGTCCAGATTCATCTTCAGCGACTTTCGTCTTCTTAAGATGCGTCACCTCTGACTCAGACATGTCTTTTATTTGTACCTTCTCCTTGGTTTCCGGAAGAATATAGACAAATGTTAATTTTTGTTTGCGTTCGTTTCTATCCATGGGGACTGCCTCCTCTGCTCCTGCAACACCAACCTCCCATGCTGGTCTCCGAGAAGGCTTCACCTTGAACGATTGTCCCAGAACAGACTTTTGTTTTTTCTGAGTAGCTTTTTCTATGCACGATTCAGCATACTTAAAGAAATGCTCTTTTCCTTCAAAAAGCATGGTCGAGGACTCATTAATCCATCCTCTTTCCCCTTCATTGCCAAAGAATTGAACATGATATGCTCGAAGCACTTTGAAACCACCTGCAATTTAACCAAGAAAAAATAAATAAAACAAACAAACTAAAAACATTCAAGTGCATTGAGGAAATGAGATATTTTGCAATTGGATGGCAATTCTGTAAAACAGGTTACCGTTTAATAAGTCTATGTGGTGAAAATGATTCCAAACACAACAGAGGTTGGACTAAGAACATAAAGAATGCTATGTAACTATAGAAATCACACCTGCCTTCAGACGCATTGGTATTTAGTGTAGATCGGCTGCAGGCCGAATACTATTTTAATAATGACAAAGTATATATGCATTAATAATACAAGTACAGACATGTGTATCGACAATAGACCACTTTACAGATATACTAATCAGGCCACAGGACTTCGTTTACAGTTCCCCCGACACACTTTTGAGCAATGTTCTGATTTCAAAAAATAAAAAGATAAATAAAATTCGGACCTACCTACCGTCAATATATTCTGAATGACGAAACCAGAAATATATTTTTGGCCAAATAATGTTATAAAACTATACTAACCAGTAATACGAGTATAGAGTCCAGTGTATGGATCGTAAGACACCATACAAGGCCACCAGGGGTGACCACTGACTTTTGCCCACAATAAATCGCCAACAAGCCACTTTGGTGGCTTTTCCTTCTCAAGTTTTGTTGGTGGTGGTGACTTGACAACAACAGGCTTGGGAGTCGCAACAACTTTAGCATCTTTCGGCGATTTCTCTACCACTTCAGTCTCATCTTGTGGAAGCTTTCTTTTGATATTGCGCTTCTCACGGTTAGCAGCAGATGAGGGAGATTCCTTTTTCTCTTTAGCAACATCTTTCCCAGTTTCCGAGACTGACGTGGAACTCTTTCGCCGTTCTGGCGTCTTAATTTCTGCAGTGACTGAAGTTTTAGATTTAGAAACAGTGACTTCTGTTTTTGATTTTGACGCATCTTGCTTCACTTTTCTAGGTTTCCGTCCTTCTGGAATTTTCTTTTCCTCCGGTAGAGATTCTTTTGATGGTGATGCGTGCGGCTCATCAGGCTTGGTGGCACTTTCCACATTGACTAGACCTTCCCTTTTATCTGGAGATGATGACATGGATGACTTGGCACTCGCCTTACTTTGAGCGATTTTCAAATTGCGATTCATGGTTGGCATTTGAGGCAAGTGGTGATGGAAGCCACCACTGCCTGCTGATGCTTGTGATCCCAGACCATTAACAGGTGTTGCCATTTGCGATTCCATTGCAAAGACAACCAATATTCAGCTTATGAATAACTTCGATAATCAAGGTCTGCAACTGCAAATGAAATAAAAAAATAATTTATTAGAAAATAATTGTTGAGCACTTTCTAAATTAAAATGAGAATTTTTTTGGTAAAAATAGAAATAGTAGGACTTCTATAATATGGTAGCTGGTCAACACTAAGTAGTACTGAGTTCTGGAATGAGGCTAGTAAATATTAAATGTCATCATCCCTGAGTACATAAGCAACAAATGCTGGTCAAAACACCAATGCTTTCAAATTTTTAATCAATTTGAAAAGCAGTATTGTGTTTAAATATGCCAATCATATTCAGAATTCTTGATTTTCGTGAGTGATGTATGGGTCTTACACATTCTTGTCAGAAAATTGTTTGCTTAGATCACACAGGCGCTGCCGTTTTACATCAGTGCACACACCAACATCGGAAAAATATTCAAATACATTTTTTGTCTCACAAATCATTCGGAACACATCAGTGGATTACGGTTTCTTGGTTATTACATTGACTAAATTAATCTCAGATTTTGCAAAACAAAGCAAATTTAATTTGTGGCTGTTGATTTCGAGACCATCAACAATAATGGTGGCAGATGCCAAAACTTGGTGTTCCGAATAAGTTTTGAGACCAAGTTAGCCGATACACGAATTCTTTTGTTGTTGTTGGTAGGAACAGCAATGTGAAGTGGCTGCACCTTCGTGATCTACTTAAACAGCTCAGCACTGTAGGCGAGATATCTCGCCGACGTCAATCTACCGCTCCACACTGCAGGCGAGATATCTCACCATCCGGACATTGTGTCCTAAATCGTATCCCCCCCCACCCCACCATTTCTATTGCATTGTGGGAGGAAATGACGTAAAATATATACTCTGGAAACATTGCTGCATTGCAAATGGCAGATGACCGAGTTGTCAGATATGAAAATTGATCGATAATTTGTCTTTGTAAACACCGGAATTTAAAAAATATATATATTTACTGGAATGTTTGTATTGCATAATCAACAAAAATGGCGGCGCACAGCTATTTGAATGAATTTGTCGGAAATTCTGACAGTGAGTTTGACGGATGTCGAATATTGCGGAGTTGGGACGAGTGAGAGACGAAATGAATGTTGATGGGTGGGGTGGAAGCGAAACTGAGGACGAGAAAGTGTGAATATAAAGATTGGTGAACCAACGTGGGATCACAAAACTTACTGGGAAACTGTGTTTAATGCAAGTAAGTACAATATTTTTGCCAAAGAGAACAAAACAAACTCAAAAATAATATTTATTATTTAATATACCTAATTATTTTTGCATTTGTTAAGTATTTTAGGTACAATATATGATCAAACTGAGGTACCGACTGTATCCAAAATTAATCCAGAGCCGGGGGAAATAACTCAAAAAATAATTCAGTACACTAAAGGTTAAAATGGGGGGAAAAGATGCTAACTGGTTAGATTTTGATCAAGTTTACAGTATCCAACTCAAATGCATTAAACCAAAATAAAACATCTCTAATTTTGTTACCAGTTTGACAAACGATAGACAGCCTTGAATGAGTTGGGGATTCAGTACTTCTCTCAGATGTATTTTATAAATTAAGACTTGCATATCATTTCCCCATGAACGAGTAGCGGTTGGGGAATTTAGGCTTTTCTCCAAAGGAATGCTCAGGCAAGGCTTTTAGACCTCTACACACGTTTAACAATTGACCATTTCAACATTATTGCCAAATAACTACTATAATAATTTTGTAATGATTATAATAGTAAAATAACGACTTGTACGTTTCCGCAAAGCCGGAGCCATGTTAGCCCGTTACGTAATGGGTCATTGAAAGTCATGTGACATTTGTAGCCCAAGCGTGTAATCACCTGCGGTCATTATTCTATTTCACACGTATTAATTCTGGTTCGAATTGAAACTGTACGAAAGCGCACAAGATGTCAAATGCTAGTAATAGTATCAAACATGGATACTTGAAATTGTTTGTATTTCGAACCCTGGGTTAACCACAATTATAGATATTTGACCATAATTGAAATCGAAAACAAGTCACTTTGTAGTCAGTTTCTTTATAACAGTGTCCGATCACGCCTTTCTGTGGCATTTTAACTTTTTAGAAATAGGTGTGCAGTAAAAAGAGGGCCATGAAAATAGGTGTACATACTATCTATCGAAAATATATAACTTGTATTTGCTTCAAAACATGGATAAAATATAATGCAGATTTCTCGTTCCACTTTCATTAAATGTAGCTAATCAAAGCCGCTTAAGCCGTAAAAGTCCACTATTGGGACCCATATTTGTTTGGTATTAGTGAGGTTTTTTAATGACACATTGGTAACACCTTAACCGACTTCATTTCCGTATGTACATAAATTATCTGAAACGGTCGCCGACAAGATCTTGGAAGCGCTCCTTTGATTTGTTGAATGAAAGGTAACCTGGAAATCACGTCAAGCATTTTCTCAGATCCACGATAGTTAACAGATGTGGGATTTAATTTTAATCAGATTGACAAATC